>JASDQU011025457.1:31633-43632 GCA_032191745.1 Picea mariana | reverse complement strand
AATGAGCAATGCACCAAAACCCGCTGAGAAAAGTATCAATCTCAGGAACTCCCAATCGATACAGTCAAATGCTTTTTTCAGATCCAGTTTCAAAACCAGAGCCTTTAAGTTAAACTTTTTGATGCTGTGAAGACCTTCGTGCGCTGTTCCAATCGCGTCCTGGATCCTTCTGCCCCGCAAAAAACCCAACTGCTTTGTAGAGAGCTTCCTCTCCAGGAATGGCTTTATGCGGTTTGAAATAACCTTTGAAATTATCTTATAAATGAGGTTGCAGAGTGCAATCGGGCGATAATATCCGAAAGTTAGTGGATTACCCTCTTTCGGAATCAAAACTATAAATGTAGAGTTAAGACTTCCCACAATCTTGCCAGTGATTCGGGAGTTTTCCACCATCTGGAGCAGATCCGCTCCCACCAGGTCAAAAAAATAACTGAAAAACTCCGTCGACCAGCCATCCGGGCCGGGACTCCTTTCCGAATTGAAATTTATTAGAATATGTTTTAATTCCGCCAGGGTGACCGGTTTTGTGAGGTCTACTGCTTCAACATCAGTAACAAAGCGTGGGAAGAGGCTGGCCGTGGAGACCATTTCCTGGAGGTCAAGATTTGTTGATTTTTTGTAAAGGCTGCTAAAGTGTGAAACAGCCTCATCCTGGAGAGCCATCTGTCCACTATGGATAACATTATCACTGCCTTGAATTGACCAAATAATTTTTCTATCTCGGTTGTAACTAGCCACTTTATGGAAATATCTCATATTCGAATCACCAAATTTTAGCCAAGTTTCCCTGCTGCGTAGTCGCTAGCTCTTTTCCTCCGCCAGAAGTATGGAATCCCTGTCCTGTTCAAGCAATTTTAGTGTGGCCGATTCCTCAGTGGACAAAGCTCCAGTGGACGAGGAGTGAATTATCAAAGAGATTTCAGAATCCAGCCTGTTCAATCTTGACTTTTGCAGTGCTTTTTGATCGTGAAACCACTCTTTCGATTTGTTTTTTAGAACTTGGAGTTTCCAAACCAGGTGCCGTTGTGGGTTCCTTTCACTTTGAAAAAGTGGATCTCTCCAAACCGAGTACACTAAGTCGGAGTATGACTTGACCTGAAGCCAATGCTGATTAAATTTGAAAGGAGGAGTGGGGCGCAGGACTGGGTACCTTAGTTGTAGAAATATAGGCGCATGGTCCGACAGATAAGGGAACTCAGCCCATGAAGAGGGGAAACCCGACGAGGAAACGATGCTTTCAGCCACCAGGAAACGATCTAGTCTTCTGGCAATCTCTGCAGATCCAGCGCATCCATTTCTCCAGGTGGGGGTAAGACGGTGTGGCCGAACATCTATCAAGTTATTTTTGTCAAAAATCCTCTTAAGGAAAGCTTCCAAGGGACCAGGCAGGAAGGAGCCGCCCCAACATTCATCTGCCGAGAGAATAAAATTAAGATCTCCACCAATGATAAGGTTAGGAAAGGAAAGAAGTCCAGTGGAGTCCAGAGTAGACCAGAAGCGTTGTTTATCCACACAGGGCCCATAAATGTTTAAGAGTGCAATCTCCTACTTAGAGGTTAAACAATGACCGAGGATCAGAATACCTCCACAGGTAAGGAAAGGTCTCAAATTGAAGAGGCTGGGGTCCCAAGCCACCAGGAGACCACCTGAAGATCCAATTGCGTTCACAGCTGCCGAGACCCAAGAAGGACGGAAAGAATGCACAAAATCTCGAGCTTTTTGGTCAGCCGCGAGAGTTTCTTGGAGAAATAAAATATCAGGCTTTGAAATCTCTAGAAGCCTTCTGAAGGAGGCTGTCTTTAAGGGACCTCCCAACCCCCGTAAATTCAAGGAGAGAACTAACATTACTTGGATCTAGCCAAAGCTTTCAATGCTCTAAGGGCTTTGCTGTCAAGTGAGGGAGGAGCTGTATCAGATTGTTGAGAGCTCATTGCATCCTTTTTTTTCCTGGAACTTCTGGTCTGGAGGGGGGAGAGTTCAGTGCTGATTCCTCGCGACCAGGCATAAGACTTGTCCACCGAATCCCTAGGAAGGGAGGATGAAGCTCCCACCTCTGTGGTTGGCAGGAGGAGTTCATTACCTCGGTATAAAGGAAGCTGCACTGAGTTTGCCGGAAGATTTGGAGAGTGTGGAGTAAAATCTGGAACCTCCAGTGTAGGAGCATCCGATGAGTATAGCTCCTCCAGTAGCGTTTCTTCCTCCTGCACTGGTTGACTGTAACCGGGGTTCACCCAAGGGGCAGGGTTTTTCTCCCGGTTGGCGCTAGGAGAGCAAGAGGTGACCGGCAGTTGTGGAGAGGTCTCCGGCGGCTGAGCGGAGTCGGGTCTAGGGGGGACTGCAGCGAAACCAGAAAGCGGAGAGGATGCTGGTGCAGCGGGTGGAGTGGCAGTGGGAGCGGGGGACTGTGCCTCACTAGGAGAGGGGAGTATAAAGGCGGATGAGGGTGAGAGCCAGTGATAGCTTTCAATGGCTTCCAATTCAGTCGAAGTGAGGGATTGATAAAGGGCAGGACAGAGATGTTTCAAAGTGGACCGTCTGGAGGCTTCTACAGTGGAATCGGTAGGAGCAGGAGAGCTCATAGTAACTTCCAGATAGGCTAGAGCAGGATCTGGAGATGTATACTCCGGAGGGTTGAGAAGAAGCTCAGAATCAGTCGATGGATCCAGTGGGGGCTTACCAGGACAGGAGTTGCGTAGGTGACCTGTCTCCCGACAAATATTACAGCGAAATGGAAGGCCAAGATAGTCCAGTCTCTATAGCAACTTTCGACCCCTCCAATCGATAACCAAGGAATCAGCCAGCCCTGCAGTAATATCAACTTCGACTATCACTTTCCCTATCGTCCTCCGGGAGCTATTGAGAGCATGGGAGTCCAGCGCTATGAAGTTGCCCAAGGAATTTCCTATAGCTCTAAGAGCTTCTTCGTTCCAAAGATGCAAAGGGAGTCCCGGAAGGAGCACCCAGAGGTGCCTGTAGGTGAAGTAATCAGTGTCGGGATTGAACGATAGCCTCCAGCGCTTGAGCATGAGGCTACTACCACCAAATGGCCAATGAGAAGACAGAAGAAGAGTTGCATCAGACGGTGTTTTGCAATGGAAGCATAACCAACCTTTTTTTAGGAAAAGAATCTCAGGTGAGTAGCCAAGAAGAGGAAGCCAAGTATCCTTAATCCAATCCTCCAATGGCGGAGACTTTAAGCTTTTGTAGGAGATCCTGCCGACCAGAGCGCAGGTAGACATTTTGCACAGCTCCTCCAAACCCACACCGTCGCCCAGCACCAGTCAAGCTAACTTCCTTTTGACTTTCCACGCTTTTCGACTATTCACTGGCTTTTTGGAGGTGTGGAGGGCATGTTTGTCCGGTAGAGAACTGTCAGTGATCTGTGGATCTGAAAGGGGGGTTGTAGACTGCTGCACAAAGGAAAGCCCGGGAGAAGCAAGACTTCTAGAAGAAAAGGACTTGGAGGGGAAGTGGTGAGAGTTTGAAATAAGAGCATCAACCTTTTCAAAGAGTCCCTCTTGGGACCAGTAGGGATCTTCAGAAGGTTCCGAAAAATGAGGAATCCGTGAGTCCATAGTGGGGATACTGGCGACCCACCAAAATACGAGTAAAGGACAAAAAAATACAGAAAAGGGGGAGAGTAGGTGGGCCAGAGAGCAGGGTGTGAGGGGTGTCGGGATCCTGCAGCTTAAGATCAGTGGAGAAGACCAAGATCAAGTATAAGACAGGATAATGAGTAGAATGACAGCTCGGAGGAAAGGAAGTGTACAGTGGTTCAGAAGCAGAGGCATATAGCAGAGGTAGAATAGATCAATGCACGTCTACCGGGAAAGACTAGATCAAAACTAGAACAAGACTATAACTACAGCTGTGGAGGAGATCTGAAAACACGGGTAGAGAACTAGAAAACAAAACATACCGGAGCAATCAGTCACGAGAACGTCTGGAGGCTACCGAGGTCACTGCAGTAGTCTGCACAGTAACCCAGTAACTTGTCAGTAGGAAAACCACTGTGTTGCACAGACCGATAAACCAATGATCACTGCAGTGGTGGGGTAGATCTATATTCCCCCCTGGAGCTGGAGAAAGCGCTTTATCCAAGCTGATGGATGGAGGGACGTCGGTAGAGAAGGAGTCAAAGCGCGAAGAGAAGAGACACCCAGCCAGTCTAAAAACAAGCAAGGTTAAGTTCCAGAAGGGGTAACGTCTACCAAGTCTGCCGATGGGCATGGAGGCAACAAAGGCGCAGGGGAGGTGAGCGAGAGATCGTCAGTCATGGCGCCCAAACAACAGAGAACCAGTTCAAAAAAGTCATGGCGCCCACTCATGGCCAGCTTTCGCCCAAAAACTGTATAACCCCACACTTGTTTAGGCTAATTTTATTCACATATTGAAATATTGTTTTTACACTTTCAATATTTTAACCATCCTTTTAAATGGTATCTCCACATCCTAGAATATATGCAATGCATCTAATGTTGAAATAAATGCACCACATTGAAATATTGAAATCTTATTTAATTTTGTAATATTAATTTAAAAAGATTTCAAAATGCTTAGTTGTAATATTTTTATTTAAATTTAAGTTATTAACATAATGACATTAATTTTACCAATAATTTTTTTATTAATTTATACATATTTGATATATAACTTTTATATTTTTAATATGCCCCTAATTTTATTCACATACTGAAATATTTCTTTTACTCTTTCGATATTTTAACCATGTTTTTAAATGGTATTTTCACCCCTTAAACTAAAATCAATGCATCTAATGTTGAAATCAATCGAGCACATGTAAATATTGAAATCTAATGTGAATATAACCCCACACTTACAACTATTTGTATCCACACATTGAAATATTGTTTTACTGTTTCAATATTTTAACCATCTTTTAAATGGTATGTCCATAGCCTACACTAACAACAATACATCTAATGTTGAAATCATTGCATCTAATGTTGAGATCAATGCATCTATTATTGATATCAATGCATCTATTGTTGAAATCAATGCTTGACACATTGAAATATTTAAATCTAATTTAATTTTATAATATTAATTAAATATAGTTTCAAAATCCTTAATTATAGCATTTTTCTCTTAATTATTTAAATTTAAGTGACATAATGACATCAATTTTACTATTAAATTTAAGTGACATAATGACATTAATTTTACTATCAAATCAAATTATTTATTTATTTTTAACAGAAACTATTAGTTTTTTTATTATAAAAGGGGCTCTGTAGAGGGAAAAACAGCTAGAGTATACAATAATTCAAAATTCCCTTTAGCCTTCAACAAATAAAGGGCCTTACTAGTCCTTAGTGGAAACATATCCTCAACATTTTTTACAAAAGGATTACAATTATCCTTCCTTGTATATATTTTTACATATGAAAAAAGAAAAAACACAAATTTACATTGCATAAAAAACGTGATCTAATTGAGCTTCAACTCAGTATCAACCATTCCTTGGACGTCCTCTGGGATGTTGTGTTCGGGATGGAGAAGCATGGGTTGTATAAATTCATAGGAAGCATGCGAGCCTTCAAAGGGAATTGGATTATGCTGCATTAAGACGCTTGATTGATTGTGTTAGATAGTCCCGTTGAGAGACTGGATATGTTTAGTGTGTTTATTGACCTCTCAGAGTACAATTTTCATTTCCTTGTCCCTCCTATCTTCACTATCCTACAACTTATGTTCCAATTGGGCATTGGAAGCAAGGAGAGCCACTAGCTCTTGTCGTCGAATCTTCATTTTTCCCTTCATATCGTCCATTATGTAATTGTTTCAATTACACAAAGGCTTACGCTTGCACCACATTATTGAATTCAACCAGGTGCTAACAACTCTAGAATGAGAATGAAGGCAACAGATAAACCTGTTGAGATAGGAGAAAAATAAAATACCAAGCAAATCCCAATTGTGACCCATTTCTTTTATATTGTCGTGAATATATGTCGGATTCTTGGCTTCTAAAGAAGCACATGTGAGGAGATATGATTCCATGAACATTAATGATGACGGGTTGAAGTAATTCAAATCCATTTCTAATGGTTTTGTTTCATACATCGTGCATAATAATTCATAGAGGGAGTGGAAGGGGGTGAAGCTGAGAGTTTTGATGATGGGCAAATGAATTATCCCATACAATGTCATCATACAACCATGTTCATGTTTAATGCTATCCGCACGAGGAGAGGAAGTCATGTGTTGAGTGGGAGGAATGTGTCATGGAGGGTGTACGAAGCATGTGCTAGATGTTAATATGGATGTGATGATGTTTTTAATCTCAATGCAGATGGAGGATGGGGTCGCATCCCCTCCTAAACCATAATTTTTCTTAATAATTGATATAATTCCCATTTTATTAACGAGACATGATAGTTTTTTATATCCTTGAATCATTTGGCTAAGGTAAGTGGGTCAATGATGAAGCCTCATTTATACATAGAATCCCCTGCTCCAGCTTCCTAGCAGATTTGGCTAGGTGATCAACTTCTCTATTTTTCCTTCGATAGAGATGACAATTCTCCACAAACTTGAAATTTTTCTCCTCATTTATGATTATGTTTTGAATCCTTCAAAGTTTGGGTTTCATTTTTTAATGAGCTTACGTAACCCTTTTATAATCATCTATGGATCACCTATTACAATGACACTTAATGATCACCTATCACAAGACCCAAATCTAGAAGAGACTCCTCCAACAATATCTTGTCATGCATTGTCCAACATTGTTACTCTACAGACCCTCAATATACAAGGATACATCAAAAAGAAAAAGGTAGCAATATTTATTGATTCGGGTAGCACCCATAATTTCATCAATTACAAATTAGAAAAAGATCTCAGTTTCTTTGTATATCCTACACCAAAGTTTCAAGTAATGATTGAAAATGGAGGTACGATAAATTATTCAAGGAAATGCCATAGTGTTAAGCCCAACATTGGGGAGTATTTTCTGGATAGCCCCATGATTTTCATCCAAATGGGGGGTGTTGATGCTATATTAGGAGTCCAATGGTTGTAATCACTAGGAATAGTGGCCTTTCATTTTTAAAATATTTTCATGAGATTTTCCTCAAATGGAAAGGAAATTCAACTTAGAGGTATCCAAGGGAAAACCTCTAAAGTGATAATCTCTAATAGCATGGAACAATTACTCAAAAAGGGATACAAAGGTGTAAATTCACAATTGTGCTCACTTGATGTTCAAACATCTATAGCCCCTGCTCCACCATATCTCCAAACAATTATCAACAATAATTCCAAGGTACTTGGTGAAATACCTAAGGTTATTCCACTTACTCAAGATCATGACCATGCTATTCATTTGCAACCAGGAAGTGTACCACCTAACATTAGGCCTTACATGTATCCATACGCATAGAAGAGTGATATTGAGCAATGATCCAGGAAATGTTAGTGGTTGGCATCGCTCAACATAGCCAAAGTTCTTTCTCTTCACCAATGGTGTTGGTTACAAAAACGAATGCTTGATGGCATATGTGTCCAAATTATAGACAACTCTAAAAAATGACCATCAAAGATAAGTTTCATATCCCTATCATTGATGAATTATTAAATGAATTACATTGAGAAAAATTCTTTACTAAGTTGGATGTTCGTTCGGGATATCATCAAATCATAATGAGGTAGGAAGAAATTCCTAAAACATATTTTAGAACATATGAAGGTCATTATGAGTTTTTGGTTATGCCATTTGGACCGACTAATGCACCTTCAACATTTCAAAGCTTGATGAATTCTATTTTCAAGCCCTCCCTTAGAAAATTTGTGTTGGTATTTTTTTATGACATACTAATCTACAACAAATCATGGGAAGAGCATGTCAACATGTTGATAGAGTATCACAACTATTGGAAGAGCAACAAATTTATGCAAAGCCTTCCAATTGTGCCTTTGGGGTTCAAGAAGTGGAATATTTGGGTCATATTGTATCTCATGAAGGTGTAAAAGCGAACTCTACAAAATTAAAGCTATGAGGGAATGACCAATTCCCAAAACCTTGAAGAAACTTAGAGGATTATTAGGATTTATAGGCTATTACTGCAATTTTGTCAAGAATGATGGTCAAATAGCAACATCTCTAACAACAATATTGAATAATGAAGAATTTTCTTGAACCGAAGAAGAAACCAGAGCTTTTGAAAAACTTAAGGAGGCTCTGTGTACAACTCTCGTCTTGGCCACACCTGACTTTACAAAAACAATTGTTATGGAGTGTGATGCCTCAAACCATGGAATTGGTGAAGTTTTAATGTAAGAAGTCCCCTTGCCTTTGAAAGCAACCAACTTAAAGGAAAAAACTTATTCAAACTAATTTATGAAAAATAAATGTTGGCCATACTACATCCAGTTCATAAATGGTGCACCTACATAATAGGAAGACACTTCAAGGTAAAAACAGATCATGAAAACATGAAGTTCTTATTGGAGCAATGATTATCTTCATAAGAGAAACAAAAATGGGTTACAAAGATGTTGGGTTATGACTTTGAAATTATCTACAAAAAAGGAAAACATAATGTTGTGGAAGATGACCTTTCTATGTGTTATTTCTATCCCACAACCTGATTAGGTGGAAGAAGTAAGGATAGAATGGAATCAAGATCAAGATTATTGTAAATGACAGAGATCCAATTTTCATGGGAAATTTTTGGAATGACATATTTTATTGTTTGGGTACTCAATCGGCTCATAGATCATATTACCACCCTCAATCTCATGGGAAAACTAATATTGTGAATAAATTTCTAGAAGGATACCTTTGTTGCTTTGCATATGATAAACAAACAAAGTGGGTCAAGTAGTTTCCCTTGGCAATGGTAGTACAACACATCCTTCCATACTTCATCAAAAATGTCCCCATTTCCTGCACTTTATGGATATCGTTCTCCATCCATCAAATCACCCTTGAAGGAGAACACAAAGGTTCAAGCAGTGGAGGACCACATAGGGAACCAACAAGAGGTCCTCAAACTATTGAAGGAAAACTTGGTAATGGTACAAAATAGGATGAAACAACAAGCAAATCAAAGTCGCAGTGAAATGGAATTTGAATTAGAGGATTGAATGTTTCTAAGGATAAAACCACACAAACAAATGTCCCTCAAGCAACGAAAGAAGGAAAATAAATTAACATCCAAATATTCTGGCCCCTATAAGGTTTTGTAAAGGATTGGAAGTATATCTTACAAATTGGAGTTGCCTCCATCTTCACATGTACATCCAGTCTTCCATGTCTCTCTCTTAAAGAGGGTCATCGGTGATAAGATCCCAATCCAAACTATTTTACCAGAGATTAATGAAGAAGGGAAAGTCATACTAGAGAAAGAAATGATCCTTGAAACAATAGTTAAGTAGTTGAGAAATAGAGGAATTATAGATTACCTTGTCAAATGGAAGAACCTACTAGTGGAAGAGGTGACATGGGAAGATGATTTCTTCATGCAGAAGCATCTGTGGTTAGTCAATTGTTAAGGAAAATAGTTGTTTGAAGGGGAGGGGCATGTTAAGCCCTATACAAAGCCCCGTGTTATGTATAAAACCCTTTATTAAGCCCTAGATATTGAATTATTACATGTATAGTAGGTCGGATAGAACCCTTCATTGAACCCTTTCATCATAATTGTAATCCTCTCTCTCTCTCTCTCTCTCTATATATATATATATATATATATATATATATATATATACACACACACACAAATCAAGGAGATCTATTATTAGGATGATCTTATCTAAAATCATATTGTGTTCTAAAGTGGATATATTGTCAAGTATGGTTCCCCCTCGAAGTGGAATGTAATTTATTGATTTCTTATCATTTTTAAGGCGTTGGATCATAACATACCCATATACATAGCCAATGCTTCGTCTTGATTGTTTGTGTTGGTCATCATCCCCCAAGCATATTCCATAATCCGGTTTCCTTCCAGGTCATCAATGACACCCCCCCCGACCATGCCTACCACCCCTGGATTTCCTTTCGAAGCCCCATCAAAGTATAGAGTGACCTTTATTTGCTACTACTTCCAAAGGGAAAATTCATGATAAAAAATTCTAAGTTGCCAATGATATTTGGAGGATGAAGTGTTGATCGTATGAGAGAGTTGAAAGTAGCGCATGTGAATTATGCTAGTGACCCATTCTTTCTTGATGCAATCAAGATCTAGGAAAGAACTTGGCTTTCTTTCTTTGGCACATAATGTTTCTAAGAGAAGGATGCATGCTAGAAAGTGAAATCTTGAAGGAGGGAGGAGCTTGCTCTAAAATATAGCCTTATTTCTTGCTAGCCATATCTCCCAATAGATAAATTTAGGTATCTCCTTCAATAAAAACACAAAGAGAGACTTTTTAATGAAGTTGTCAGCATATCTTCTCTTCCAAAAGAGGAATGTATCATTCTAATTATTGGAAGGACTCTGACGAAAGTGGAGAGTTTTCTATAATTGATCCCAAACTTGTTTACAAAATTCACAATCAAAGAAAAGATGATGGGAAGTTTAGTTTCATATTTACAAAATGCACACCATGAAGGCCCAACTATTCCCCCTTTTTGTAATTTTTCAACAGAAAGAAGCTTACCTTGCACCATGATCCAAAAAAAGGCATTTATTTTAGGAAGAGAGGGACCTTTCCATATGAGATACCAAAGCTTAGAGCAGGGAGGTCCTAGCGAATTGGAAATCAGATGTTTAAACAATCATTTAAATGAGTAATATGATTCACCCCAACAATGAACATCTGACAATTGAGATTCAATAGAGGCATAGACAGCAAGAAGATAGAGCATCTTTTGAACCAGAGAGGAGATATGTTATGGAGGGGAGATGTCTTCCACCCAATCCATTTCCTGATATCTTCCTAGAGTGAAAAATCTGTTAATTTTGTGAGTCCTTCACTTATGATCCAATTATTGAGAATAATAAATTCCTCATTTTTCTCTAGAGAATATTTTCCCATAATATTGTCATTCTAGATACTGTATTTTTCTACATTCCCTAGTTCCCAAGAGAGTTTAGATTGAATAAGAGGTGCATCTGGTTTGAGAGGATTTAGAGAGGAGAGCCTTTAGAATTTGGGACAAGGGCATCAAGGATTCACAATTTGGGGGAGTAGAAATATTTGGAAATGAGGACCAACTTCCACCAATCTTAAGATCCTAAAATTGGCCTCTAAGCTATTTTGGCACCCAAGGCTACATTCAATAGTCTTGGGTCTTTGATTTCTAAACCACCTTTTTCTAGAGTTTCACATACTGTGTGCGAGTTAACTAGATGGAAATTTTTTACATTTTTTTTCCTGCTTCACAAAGGAAACTTATGAGATTTTTGGAGATATTGTTAAGAACACCTTTTAGAGTCATAAGGGATGCACATTGAAAAATAATTATCAAAGACAGAACAAATTTAAAAAAAAAAATTCTACTTGCTAGATTTAGCCACCTAGCTCCCTAGCTCTAAATCCGGGCTTCCATTTTACCAATAACTTCATGTTAGGATTGGGAGGATGGGGATTTTAAGAAATTGGCATGACCAAGTATTTAAAGGAAGACCAATTCCCAATTACTGAAATACAAAAAAATTTGGGCATAGTTGTTTGGAGCTCCACTGTTATGTTCCAGTCATAAATTTTACTCTTGTTGCTATTTAATTTTACCCCCAAAGCTGAAAGAAAAACATCAAGAATTTTTTTAAAGAACCTAGAAACGATAACTTATGTTGCCCCTAAGATGAGGGCTTCATTTACAAATTTAGAATGATTAATTTCCTTTACTCCCTGATCAAAATGAATGCCAGGAGGACGACCCATTCTACGTTCAACTTCTAGCTTCCAACTAAAATATTCTTCCATTAAAATAAACAAAGAGGGGGATAGAGGGAAGCCCTATTGTAAACTTCTACTTGATTGAAAGCACTGGGTGGGTCTTCCATTTATCTTAGGGGAAATCCATG
>JASDQU011025456.1:19736-32222 GCA_032191745.1 Picea mariana | reverse complement strand
AATTTGGGGACACCTAGGAGTGATTCTAGGAGTAACTCTAGGTGGGTTAGGGAAATAAAGATAATTACTTAATTAAAGAAATTTATTTATGGAGGAATGTAGGAGAAGGGGGACACTTGTACGGAGAGGGATTTTTAGGAATTTATTTTTAAAACTTTAATTAAATGAGATTTTAGGAAAGAAAGGAAGTTCAAAACTCTATAAAATGAAGGAAGGAGAGGGATAAAGGGGCATCTTCTGTTTGCGTAATGTTACGCTGCAGAAATATCAACTTGACTGATTTACTTGTGGGAGTTGGGATACCCAGCTCGGAGAGGAGTGGTAGCTCGGCCTTGCGAGGCGAGCTGGGAGCTAGACGAAACCTCTGGATAGTGTGTGTGGCCCCTTTGTGGCTCGGGGGGCTAAGGGGGAAGAAGAGTTCCCCTAGCATTGGCTAGGAGGTACCGGTGAAGTCTCGATGGTCGGCGAGTGGGAGTTGCACGGAGTGTGCGAATGACACTCAGAGCGGGCGAACAAGCAACGGTACGCTTTCTTCATTTGATTGGTAGATTGTTGTAGGATTTATGATTTGTATCTACATGTTCACAGGGTAGGTAAACTGGTTGTCTAGTTCCTTGACTGAAATTTTTATAGCCTAGCTGATTGATTGGTTGATTGATTTCCCATGACCTTCATTTTCCCGCATGTCGTGACCACCTTGTTGTGTTTTTTGTGACCTTCGTGGTGGTTTATCCTTCATCCCTAGCTCACCATTCCTCGCCTGAGTAGTCAGCCAGGAGCCTGATCTACGGTCGTCGCCTTAGCGTTAAAAGACCTATGGATCTCAAAGCCCTGCTTTTCTATGCAAGGATGATGAGCGAAGGACGAACCTGTTAGTCGTCTACTCTGTGGTTGTCCTTGGCGGGTTGGTTGTGTTGTGCCTTCTGGGAAAAAGTACCTCTGCATATGGATTCCTTTGCGTCCTTGTTGGTTTAGTTCTGCGCTGGATTGTTCATCCTTGCATTATCTGCGATTGAATTCATACCTGCGTTTTACCTTTGAGACCATGATTTTATGCCCTGCTTTGGGATTTCAAAAGAGTTGACTACTCAACATTTCCTGGCCTGACAATATAATTATATTAACAATGATTTTTTTATCTAGACATATGTTCAATGCTATTCTAGAGGTAACGATTTTGAGTGACAGAAAATTAATTTATAATGATGCGTGACGGTAGATTTTGTAAACAACAAATTTTTTGTTCATATTTTATATTACTGGTGTGTTGTAGAAGACTACTTGTTTTGTCCCTTACAACATTTACACATATGGGTGACAGAGTATGAGAACAACACTATTCTGATGGAAAATTTATTTAAGGTGTAATAGAAAATTATTATCAGATTCCAGACCCCCTTATCATTGTTATCTCCCTCCTTGATTGCTTCTTTTAACGTAGCGAATTCGTTTTTCTTGAATAGGCAGAAATTATGTTGATTTTACTGAGCATTTTCCATATTTTATCTCGTTGTTGGGTTAATCGTATTGGCTCTGCGTTTTACACTTATGCTCGACATTGTTAGCCTCATGCCTGTGCATCCTTCACAACCCTCACTTTCTACGTTGTTGAATTCTGTGCATCCAACATACCTCTCTTCTCTGCGTGTTGACGACCTGTGCGTCCTTTACACCTTTCCTTTTTTTTCTGCATTTCCTTTTAATCACCATGAATCTGATTAAGAAGTTGATTGCGATTATTACTGGTTTAGACTGTGGATTACCCATCCATTGAATGAGATTGAGCCTTCAAGTGGTTGTGATTGCACCCTTTTATTGACCACGATTTGTGTTAACCCAGTGATTTCATGCCTGGGTGTTTTCCTGTTTGTGCTTGGGTGTTTTCATTTTTGTGCCTGGGTGTTTCCTTTGTGTTTGGGCGTTTTCTTTGTATTGGGAGTTTTACCCAGTTTACCCACCACATTTTCATGGCAATCTCCACAGATCTTTCCCTACGCATTCATGACACTTACACGGATTTTGCATCTACCTTTTTCTGGAGAAATTAATTCGCGTTTTCAATACATTGAGGGCGAATCTACCTCCATGATGTATTGCCTTTTTATGGCAGATTTACCTTGTGATTTCAACACATCTGACCTACGTAACGCCTCTGTAATTCATTATATTGATGGCAAATTTTAAGTTGTTATTTTCCTGTTTCAATGACTACGAAATTACATTAGTTTACCTTACTTTGGGTGCAAATTTCAATGCAACTTTCATATATATATTTGATTGCGAGTTACCATTTTACTTTCTATGTTTCACCCATCCCTTATCACATCGTGGATTGCATTCACTCGCATTGTCTGGATTGGCTCGATTGGTAGTGAATTTATACCTTGGTTAATTGTGTTTTTCCCCTTGGAATGGTAGCGAGCCTTATAACTGGATTAACTGTGTTTTCACTCGTGTAAAGTCACCATTTACATTTTTCTATTTGGCTGCGTTTGATAGTTCTTAAGGTTGACAGTAAATTTTAACAACATTTTTAATAGATATGTAAAGACAACAATTATTGGGCAGAGTTCCAAGGTTGAGAGTTTCAGTTCATCTTATCGTTGACACAACATGTTAGTGTGGTTTATTGACTTTTAGTAATGAATTATATCTATGTTGGAACACCGCAGGATATCTTATATGGAAGTGATTAGACAACACCTTCTTAGATGTATTCGGTGTAGTAATAAGACATCCACATTTCGTGTATTGAATAGCGAAGTAATTGATAGCGTTGAGTTGTTAGCGATCTCCTTTTTAGCAGTGTATATGTATAGTGATGCACGATGTATAGCAATATCATACCCTTTTAATAGATGACTTCATTACCTAGACAATGTTTGGTTGCTGCGGTTGACTACGTAAGGGTAGGGTAAATTTATTGTATTTTATCACCGTTTAATAGGCAACGATTCATCGAAGTACGGTTGTGTATGTTTGAGAGAAAACGTAATGTTATAATCATAACCATAAACTGTTGGGTCAATGTTTCTCCTTTATGTATTCCTTTATATGTATTTCCTTGCTAGTCAGTGAGATTTTCCTTTATATAATCCATATGCTAGCAATTTTAATTTTTATAGCGAACCTTGATGAGGGGTTACCGACGCAGTGTGGAGTTAAATATTTGTTCGAATGTGAATTGAAAACTACTCCTACTCAATGATTTTTAGAGAGCGTTCTGAACATCTTTGACTACGTTCAACACCTTTATAGGGTTTGTGTTTAGTTTATAATTGGATTGTGTTTTCTTACTTGGACAGCTCTTGATCTTGTATCAACGATTAGTTAGACAACAAATTCATACGATATACATTCTGAGACAACGAATTAATGCAGAAGTATTCCTTAGACATTGATTTCGTACTTGATTGAGAGCGTCCCTACTTTGAATTACTTGTTGTAAGACAAAATTTGGTGACTGTGTATTTTCATTTTTTGGGGTAGTGATATGTCTTGTCGTTGTCAGCGACCGTCTTTTTCTACAACTTTTACCAATAATTACGGTATTACCTCCTGCTAGTACAATTATATATATAGACTAGACATTTAGCAAATCAAATACGTTCCATAGGCATCAATCTTATCTTGTTGTGTCCGTGGAGAAGTTAGCATTTCAAAAGGGGTTTTATATTGTTGAATGGACATGTTTTCTATTGTTCCAGTTGACAAGATAGCGAAGTCCTCCCTAGGAAATCACCCATCCAATATCGAATTGGGTTTTGTGCAAGCATATAATTGTTTATTTTAATTATTTTATGTACGGATTGACTTGATTGCATGAGGAAGTTATTGTGTTGTTGAATGTCATAGTCGTTGGATTCCCTTACATCTTGTTGATCGAATGGTTGGGTGCTAGGGTTGGTCACCTTGTGCATATTTAGTTAATTCGGCCTCTTAGCACGTTCAATTATCTTGGGTCATTGGTCCAGTTAGGTTATCTTGCGCCATGGTTGTTGTCCTGCCTATGAATCGGTGACAGCATGATTCCTGGTTAGGGAATCATTGCGCGCCCTATTGGATGGAGGCGAATGATAACTTGACCGGTGTCTGTGATTCCCATTGTGGGTGTCGTTCATTTTAGTTGTTGTTGGTATTCAGGTGTAATGCCTTAAACGTTGGGTCTGTGCGACATATAGGTTTCTAGATCTTGGTCGTCGAAGCCACTGTGTCGGGTGGTTGATGTTGTCCTTTATCTTGTAGGCATTTTCATGTTGCGTCGGGCAGGTAGTCGTTTCTATCTATTGATTTATGCTTGTTTCGCCTTGTTGCCCTTGTGCTAGTGAGAAGAGTCTTAGTGGTCAGTCGCCTGATCGGTGGGCGTGTGTTCGTCGTCTAGGTGCAGTTAACTGTGTAGTCTTTGCCTTCTTGCCTAGAAAAAAAAAAAATTCACCTTCTTCTTTGCTTGTAGTCGTAACAATGGGGACATTACAGAACAATGACACTATGCACGCAGAGTAACAACATCATTTTGAATACTTTTGAAGTTTTTATTGTACATGTGTATATAATGCATTGACGATATTGCATAAATGAGGATGGGAATGTCACACCCCTAGTTCTAACTACACATGCAAAAGTAAATGTAAATGTACATATCAGATGGTGAGTTGTTGGAACCCAGGCTTTGGTTCAATATTGTGTACGTGCACCAATGGAGGAGAGTGTTCCCATTCATATTTTTGCGTGCACCTAAGTAAATCTGCGAGGATCTCCTTGAAGTCCGCATTAGACTGGGTTTTGGTAGCAGGGATATTTTGGGGCCAAAGATCCTTTGTATATATCTATTTTGAGGTTGGAGTTCCTATGTGTTTATTAGGTTCGATATCTTGGATATTAAAAGGCTAGTGTGCCTATCTTTTTAAAATGTAATCACACTCAGATATTAATGAAAACATATCATGGTTGTAGACCAATTAGACAAAAAGAGATGGGGGATAAACTCCACTAGAAAGGGAAAATGGGGGTAAGAAGTTAGGAAGAGGAGCTAAGCCAAGGTGTCTTAAGACCAGGTGAACATTTTAACAATATTTCCAAATTTATAATTTATTGGATATCTATTTATCCTAAGTTCCTAAGGGTGAGGAATGAGTCACCAAGTGGAGCTTAACTAGTTCTTAAGGTGAAAAGTGTTTATTTATAACCATGCAAATATATTGTTGGGCCTTAGTTTATTTTGGGGGATTTGTTTCATTAATTCCATCATCATTCAGACCATCGCTCCTTTCCTATGCACATGTACCTTGATTCCATCACATAACCTGTACTTTGGGAGGCTTGTATGTTGTTGAAGAGGTGGGTTGTTAGGCCCGTATGTTGTTGAATATGTGGGTTGTCAGGCCCATGTGCTATTGAATAAGCGAGTTTTCATGCCCGTGAAAATTCTCTCCAAGTGAGAGAACTAATAGGAATTATTTTCCTAAGATTCCAAGCTGCAGCTACACGGCTTTGATACTTGTTGTCTGACCTATTGTTGAAGCCCCGAAAGGGAAGTGGGGTAGTCAATAGATTGTTGACCAGAGAAGGGGAAAACTTGCTGGGGTGGGGCAAACATGTGGGGAATGAGGGACTATAGAATGTTTGGTAGAGTCGACACCTTTATATTAGTATTCTGGACATTTATAGACTTTATCCTGGCTTAGGAATATTTTTTTTTGGTTGAATTTAAGCCCTATCTTGGGGGTGACATACTGCTAAGTTTATGAGTAGAAAATTCTAAGGTTGGGAGGAAAGTCTAAGTTTTTCACGCAGTTGGTAACATTTATAAAAGATAAGTGTCTTTTATGTTCTTGTTTAAGTTATTGTGTGCTTAATTATCTATTTTCTGATATGGGTTTTTCTGGTATGATGTTGCATGTGAATATTTGTTATTATTCCACATAATGTTGTTCGTATGCAGATCATTTATTTATTTTAGTGTGGTATCAGAGTTTTGGATTTTTTGAGTGGAATTTGCCAGCAGAGATATGGGGATGCTACAAATACCCAAGTGGGTAGGATCCATGCATAAGGCCCCACTCTTCCAAACAATATTAGGAAGCATCACGAGATTGGGGATACGATGATGATCACTAGTTCCCAGGATTGAACCTCTAATGATGCTCCTCTTTTTACTAGTGCATCTTCAAATGCTACTTGGCTTGTCATTTAATTTTCTAATTAGTTGAAGTTTCACTTGACCTAATATAAAGAAACATTACAAAAAAAATTAAACAATGTGGCAATTCTTTGGTAGATATGAGGTATAAATAGGAAGGAGGGAACTCTTCTTTGGATCTATTCTTGAATGATTATGGATAAGTATTTGAGAATAACAGTATCAAGTTGGGATTTCTCCTTTAAAAGTTTCATCTCTTGATAAACAACCAAGGTTTCAAATTCATCGATAAATACAATGTCTATCCCTTTGTTACCCTTACTTTATGACCAAATATTACCCCTTAGATGTTGGTTACATAATCCAGTGTAAAGGACCCTTTTTTCTTCTTGTATTAAATTGAGTACCATACAATGCACATGTAATTAAACTAAATTATTAGAGGTGATGTTGATCCCTTGTCACCCTTACTTTAGGTGTAGTCTAAACGTTTTACAATTTTTATTTCTATCGGAAATGATCATGGGAATTTGGTGATGCATTTGTTAGTGAAATCACAATTTATAACGCTTAAATCATGGTTTTGAATGCATAAAGTGATTCAACGCCATCAAAAACCTGCAAGGAACCTGTTATATGTAATATCAACTACTAAAATATGCAATTCAAGCTATCCTTCTAAATTTTTGGTTGGATTTTAGATGAAACTCATTGAAAAAGAATTTCTAAAAAAAGATTAAAACATAGAACATTTAGACTACACCCTTACATTATAAACAAATATTACCACTTAAATGTTGTCTTTTTTATTCGTTGTAATATTTGTTTGTAATAAAAGAAGTAACATATAGAGAAAATGCAATACAAATTAGAATATAAGATTGAATATTATAATAGTAAAATTATTATAAGAAATAAAGAAGTGGTAAAATAGTTACAAAAACTTAGAGTACATACTACTTTAAACTTAATAACTAGACAAGTGTTAATAACTCACTTCAACTTCACAATAGGCAATAAAAATTGTTAAAGAAAAAAATTATTTTTTGGATTGAATGCTTTCATTCAACATGAATAAGTGACAACTATTTTAAATATTCAATGGATATAAATGTTTTCTCATGATACAAAATAACCTTTTGGTGAAGAGGCCATGAGTGGGGTATCTATTCTATCAAATTCAATGGTGTCTACTACACTAAATTCACCTACTTGAATTCACATTAAAAAACAATGGTTTCCTCTTCAGATGAGAAACATGCAACTTATTCTGTAATGTAAATTTACTCTCTTTTGCAACCTCCTTCAGTACTATCCATCTTAAATATTTTTTAAGAAATATGATTTTGAACAAATAGACCACTTCTTACTGCAATGTAAAACACACTTTATATGTTCTCCATATGATTTGAACTTGTCTACTAGAAAACCATTACAATGTTTTTTTCTCCATGCAAATATAGTGTTATGTCATGGAAATTTAAACCTTCCCTATCTAAAAAAACATTAGATTTTTTTTTCTTCCATACCAATATAAAGTTTTATTTATTTTTTATTCCATACATTTTTTTTTGGGTATTTGTAAACACCACATTAACATGGTACAAATTTAATTTTCTCAGCCATAGTCCTTAAAGTCTCCTCCAGGAGAACTCATGACTTTCACCAATTCACCTACATTTAATTAGTCATAGACTCATGTACCAATAAGGTCATCTCATATTATTGAATGGTTGTCTATGTAACATTTTTAATGATTTATTTCTCAGAATTATGCCTAATCTATTTGGTTATTGTGTTACTTATTTGGACTCAAAGAAATTTCAGTTTTGAATAGGTGTCCACATCCACTAATTGGGATAAAATTAGATATATCTGTCAATGATTGGAACCAAATTAAAGATATATTTATCAATGATTGGGACTAGATCAAGGTTTCAATTGAAAAGGAGGAAATTTCATCGTATTGAACTCTTTTCCTTAAAAGGCTTGAGGATCATTCATATTTATAAGGTAGGATGTAAGGCCTAATTTCCATATGTCAAACATAAAGATTTAAATATTTCTTCTTGAAGCAACACAACTACTCGAATTGTACTGAAGGACCATTTTATGTCAAGAAAATTTGGTTACCTTCTAATTTGATATAATTTAACTACAATTTTTATTTTTACATTGTTTTGTGTTCATGTTTTTACTTAATTAAACATTTCTCTATTCTTACATTTACATGGTTTCTTTTGTTTTCTTTCCCAATAGTTTTCAAACTATTGACTTTATGTTGCTCCTTTTTCACATGATGACTATTCAATTTAAAAATAGATGTCCATGTTTTCTTAGTAGGATGAAGTGATAAACAATTGTATTTGTACTTATCAATTTATCAATCTATAGAAGCATTTATCAATCTATAGAAGCATATACATGTAGTTGTAAGAATAATAGAATATTATTTTTATATTTTTATTAATTATATGTAATCTGGATTAACAAGACGATTGTAAAGGTGTAAGAGAAATTGAAATGTATAGCTCTGAAAAACATACTTATCCATAAAAGAAAAAAAAAAACCTTCATGATTGTTTGACCTTTTTAGGAAATAATATGGAAAATAAGTTTATTATTAATAAAGAGTTATACACATTAATTCTAGATTTATTCTTCCAAGTATTGTTTGTAGCTTTTGGGTATATGATAATCACAATTAACATTTACTTCTTTGTTTCAAATGTTGCAAAGTTTCCCCCTTGAAATGAAAATTTTTGACTTCAATTTGTTTGTGATAGAAAATTGATCACATATTCTATTGTATTTTATCAGTTTGAGTCTTTTCCACAAAATTGAACTCTTTCAAAATGCATAATTTGCATGTGGGATGAAGAAGAGGAAGACAATGACTTTATGAAGGAAATTTTTCCAAAACTTCATGTTGTAAGCCTTTTCATGGAGGATATTGGAGTAAGTAATAGAAAAGAAGATCAAGAAATATTGTTTGAAGCCTATACTCAAATTAAGAATGGCTCACTAGAAGGTGGAGGTGGAACAGACTTATTTTCTAACCTAGGGTCTCATGAAGGACACATTGGTGAGGCTATGCTGAGACACACTCTTCTAACTTAGTTTTAGTAATTTTTTAGGATGAGCTAGCTACAAAATTGTTGTATGGTGACCGACCTTCTAGAATTGGTGAATTCTGAGGAGATCAACGATGAATGAGTTGGTTATACTGTGGCAGGAGCTTGGGAACTCTCAATCTAAATGAGTTCACTAAGTTCTAGCGATATAGAAGCCTCTCCTAGTCTCCTTCACCAATCCATATAAGGAAGGTGTTTCCATGGGCAAGAGGAGGAAGACACATTCATAGCTACATGCTACTAGATTTTCAGAGGAGCTTATCTGATGCGTTCATCCTCCAGATGAGGTTTTCTTTTCTTGAGTGAGGATTGATGATCCATAAATGGTGGTCCTATGGCAAATCCATTTGACAAACATGGAAGACTATTCTGAAATATGTTTTTTTTTTTACTCTTTTTTCTTGAATTTCCAACTCAAGTGGAAAATTCAATGAAATAGAATTATGTTGTCACTCCGAATGTTAACAAAATCGTGCAAAATTTACGATTTTTTTTTTTAATGAATGAGATATACCAATAGAAATTCCACACACAAATGAATTTATCTTTCACTCAACGAGAGGTTAGGTGACACAACTACCCATTAACAATTGGGGTGCCTATTCACTCAAAATCAACATGTATTCATTGTCCACTCCATGTATGCATATTAATGGTTATACCATTGATACCATGGAAATGATACTCAGTCAAAACCAAATATCATGCACATAACCATTACTACACTTGTTCACACTGTTTTTAACACCCAATACGAGCGTGAGGTATGTGGGCAGTTGAGAATGGTCACTGAAACCTGTGTGGATGCCCAAGTCACGTGTGAGATGTGCGGGCTCTTAAGAATGCTTTCCAGCAAGCATGTGCATGCCCAAGTCGAGTGTGTAGTGTGTGGTCCCTTCAGAATGGTTAACTACAAGTTCGAGGATGCCCGATTCAAGCGTGAGGTGCATGGGCTCTTGAGAATGTTTGTAAGAAAGCACATGGAATCCAAATTTCAAGGTTTAGGACATGGGCTCCTTAGAAAAAAATAAATCTATGCCTGGGATATCCAGAATAAGGGTTAGGGCGCTGGAAAAGTAAATAAAAAGAGGTCGAGCGGTGAGGTGAGAAGAATTCAACCAAAAACTAGATAGATTCAAGGAGAGAGAGAAATATGTCTCAACAATTATCAAGACCATATTAGAAAATACCTTTCAAGTAGCAACAAATTCGAAGGGAGAGTCGTATGATTCCAAGATCTAGAATCACTTCGATGGTGATAAAAAATACTGTTGGAACAATATTTGCTCCATTAACCACTGTATTGTGCAGGATCACCTCCCACTCGACAAATCATTGAGTTATTGGCTTAAATTATCAATAGAGGTAAGGTAATTTGATTAGTTAGGAAACATTAAATGGAATCATAATTCAATGAATAAATCCATAACTAATTGTAAATGTGTTGAACTTGTACAAAATAGATTTAGCTAGAAAATACCACACGCATTTGCAAGGAGAAATTGAGAAAGAAGAAGCAAGAGAGAAAGAATGGAAGAATTCTGATTAACCATATAACTCAACCAATCCACACTGGAGGAGAATCCAATGAGCCATAGTGGTGGTCTAGAGTGATCTGGACACACACCAATAGTTACCGGAGTAAATTGCCACCTAGTCTAGTCTCTCGAGCAGTTATAGGAGTGCACTGCCATCTAACTGAGTTAACTAGTCTATAATTCTTCAGTTAACTGACTGAAACATAGTGAAGTGAGGAGGAGATCAGAGAATCATGGGTAATGCGCCAGTGTAGTGATGATCCCAAGGAAATGTGCATTGACTGGTGATTATCCCAATGTTGCATGGTGACAATACCAATGTAGCATCTAGACTCCACTCAACTAATCAAACTGAAGTGAAAAATGAAGAGAATATTCTTCCTAGAGGAATATTCTTCCTAAAATATAGGATACTGAACAATGACTAATAAACAAGGAAAAACCTTAGGAAAAAAAAATCATGGGTGTGTGTGAAGTAACTCCAACACCCCCCTTAACATCTCTATGGTAAAAATAAAGAATGGGTCCCGACAACGAGGCTATGTTAGGTACCCAACTACAAAAGATACAATGAAATAAATTGAAGAAAGAGGGAAAACCTCATGGGGAAACCCCCCCCTCAAGGTACAATGTATGTAAAAAGGAGAACTGACAGTTGCTAGAAAAATCCGTCCTTCACTCCAAGACGACTTCGCAGAGAATGGAACTTCTGCTCAGTGAAGGTCTTAGTGAAGATGTTTGCAATCTGTTCTACTGAAGGACAAAACTGCAGGTTGATTATCCTTTCATGTACTAAGTCCCATATGTAGTGCATGTGGATCTTGATGTTCTTCATCTGCTTGCTCTGAACTGGATCTCTACAAAACTTCAGAGTGTTATGGTTGTCACAGCATATGACGATTAGTCGATGAAACTAAATTCCCAACTCAGTGAGAAAATGTTCTAGCCACATAGCCTGAATGGTTATGTTAACTACCCCTATGTACTCTACCTCAACGAAAGATAGAGAAATAAGAACTTGCTTCTTGCTCGACCAACATATAGGCCTAGAACCAAGAATGAGTGAGTAACCAAATGTGAACTTGTGATCAATGCTATCCCCAACCCAATCAGAATCAGTGAACCCGATGAGGTCCAATGTAGATTTTGTTGCATAATGAATCCCAAAGGTGATGGTTCCCTGTACGTATTGAAGGATGCGCTTTGCAGCCTTGCAATGTAGCTCATGCGACTCTTGCATGAACCTGGAAACTGTACCAACTACATAGTAGAGGTCTATTCTCGAGTGTGTGAGATACAACAAGATACCCACTAGTTGTCTATACAATGTGTTATCAACCAGTGCAGTGTCCCCGCCATCCTCAAGTTTGACTCTTGATAGGAAAGGAGTCTGAGCAGACTTGCAGTCTGTCATGTGAAATCTCTCAAGGAGATCTCATTCATACTTGGCTTGAGATAGCTTGATGTGTGATGCATCTTGACTGATCTTGAGTCCAAGGAAGAAGTGTAGCAAACCCATTTCCATCATAAAAAAATGTCATGTAGAATCCTCTTAACTACAACAATCGCTCAATTCAAGCAACCGGTGATCAACGAATCATCAAAACAATAACTAAGAGTAGAAGTGAATTAGTCGTCCTAAGCAGGTAAACATTCATGTCTGATTTACAATGTA
>JASDQU011025455.1:21678-32222 GCA_032191745.1 Picea mariana | reverse complement strand
TTATGCACACATGTGTTATCGTTACAAAGAGACTGTTATAGGGTAGTTATGAACACATAGAATTTGATGTATCATACGCCATAACCCATCTAGTCTTGTAAGGATGCCATGTATAAACCTATACCTGTCAGTGTTAACCTTACCCGACTCATATCATATCCCAACATTGAATATGTTTGGAAGCCATGTTAATGGTGGGTCATATTGATCTGTAATTGCATTTACCACTGGCTAAGATATTTAAAATAGGTTTGTCTCGTATTGGATGGTTGGGCAGTCGCACCCAATGTGGGCTCGACATATCCATTTATTCACATGGCTATAGTAGTATGTGTTCCTGTCACACATTACTCCTCATTTTGCAATGTGTTTGAGGTTATTACGCTCATTTTTTCCTTATGTGTTTCGGTCTCTGTGCAAACCATTGTGGCTCCCTTCTTGTGTCTGAAAAATTGGAGAAAATACTTTCGGCCCTGGTAAACAATTATGGGAACGAAACCAGTCAGGTTCCTCTCTGTGCAAGGTAATACCAAAACCTCTCTCTTCATGTTTTCTGTAATTCTAGTGGGTAAAATTAGTTTGGAAACTGTTGGTCTTAGCAAAGCTTGGTATCTCTCCTTTGTGGATATTTCTCCCATTTTCTACCATGGCCTGAATCTTCAGTGTCCCTTTTGCATTTACTTGCCTTATCGTGGGACATTGTTAACAATTAACACTCACGCATGTAATAATGTTTTTCTTTTAACTGTGGGGAAATCCCGAAATATATGTGTTGTGTTAGAGAGTTAACCTTGAAAATCGTGTAACTTAGTCTAGCAATGTTTTAATTATTTTGGGTGTGTTTTTGTAAAGTTACCCTGCGAAAGTCAAATACAAAGTTTAAAGAAGTCACGCTCTATATTACCTCACTGAGGATTTTGGGATTTAACCCTACATGCATATATAAACATCATATATATATATATATATATATATGATGTTTATATATATATAGGATAGACCCTCCATGAGATTCATAGATTCAGTCTATATAATTTTTATTGACAGTGCAGATTCGTGAGAAAGTATGGCACTCATTCCTTCTACGGTTAATTCACAATTCACATTTTGTGTGTAACATAATAAATCTTGTGGTTTATGATTTAACCTCTGAGCTCCATACAAAAATAGATATAGGTAACGAATACTTCTTTTGCTTGGAAAATGCATTTGGTATTCGTAAAAGAGAATGAATTTGGGTGATTTCCCGCTTCTGATTCATGATTTCACCATCTATTTTTTTAATAAGCAAGGATTAATATACTGATGTATCATAACATTGGCCTTCTATCCATCAATTCCTATGGTATTTTTATATGGCATAATTACATATATAAACCTCACTCTGCTTGTAATTTCCCTCTTTGTTTAAATAGTTACAATGTAAATTACTTAAGTTTACATAGAGAAATAAGGTAGAACCTTTTTCGTACTTTGTCTTAATGACTTTGAATTTGTAAATTATTTTCCCTTGATTTTACAATGTGCATACAAGTAATATTATTCTCTTTGTATGCAAAAAGGGTTTCTTACCTATATGTGTAATTCATAAGTAAGCCTGTGAGACTTTCGTCTTAAATCCTTTGTGTTTCATATACTTATACAACATTGTAAAAGTCGAAAAACCTACACTATGTGTATAATAAAAGGCATCGTTACCCTTTGTGGAATCTGCGACTGTGCGCTATGTGAGTTATTATAAATCTGGGTAAGTTGTAGTTTGAGATCTGGGTAAGCAAAGTCATTTCTTTACCCTCTCGAGGTTGCGCAACTATGCTTTGTTTTACTTATTTCACACTGTGTAATTTATAACTTGTATAACTTCTTTATCACTATTATGATTCATAACTTGCATATTCTTCTCTATTCCTGTGTGATTTATAACTTGTATTTTAAATTCTTTCTTTTATAAATTGTATCTTGCATTCTTTACTTAAAAGCATTATACTCAGATTTCATCAATTAATGATGGGGCCCTGATATTGTTTTTGCAAGGATACCCATCAACAGGATTATGGACCCACCTTCCCCCTTTGTTTGCGGATGGTTGTCACACAAGTTCCTCTGACGATTTTGTACTTCACCGAGTTCAAGATAAGTAATTATTTCTCTCTATTCTTATAAGTAAATTCCATTTTAAAGGATAGTATAGTTTGCTAAGCCCTACCCCTTTATCTCTGTAGGTTTATGCAGTTCGAAGGAAACATATCAAGGAGAGCCTCCTTGTTTGAAAAAGGTACTTGAGTTCCAATCTTGGCGTTTTATACAAAAATTATCAGATTCTATCTATCAGTGGTAAAGGAGTCCTTTCCCTAGGGTACTCCATAGTAATAAATTTGAACCATGGTTTGATGGCTACACAGACTATTTGTAATTTATTTTTAATTGAATATACAGGTTGTAAAAGAAACACCATTCTGAACAAGATTCAATTACTATGACAACTGCTATAGCATGTATTTGTATACTATTGAATCACTATTTGTATATGGATTATAAACATACATAATATGTAAATTTTCATAAAGGAGGACTATTATTTGTTCCATCTATTCCTCATGAAACTTGTACAGAATCTGAAACAATAATTTTGCATATATCTACATCCAATTCAATGGTTATTATAAATACAGTNATATATATATATATATATATATATATATATATATATATATATATATATATATATATATATATATATATATATCAGTATACACAGTTATATATGTACAAGCATCATCCTACTAAAAGATTGTTAGGGACCTACAATAGTACTCTTATTTTTCCTTATGCATGATTACAAATATGTAGATATCTATAAAACTATCTATATATGTATAAGCAATAATCACATAAACTATCTCATTTTTGACATCTAATAATCAACATAATATTAACAAGAAAACAAGTTCAGGTACATATCTGAATCTGATGCTGGGACACAAATGGAACAACCACGTTCCACCCAACCCTAGAACACAACAACCAGTTTACTTGCTTTGTTCACTCCCTAGCCTGAGAATGAGTCCATAAGGGAAAATTGAAATGATCATCCTTGTCTAAATTTCTCTTCCACAGATCAGAAATTCCATTGCCTCAAACTAAACAATGTTCATAACAGCAAGTAGTTTCCTTTCTCCAACATACTAAGAAACATCTTGCCTCCTCCATATGTTGTATTTACGTGCATCTTGTGCCTAGGTCTTTCCTTCCCTTCTTGGGAATTTTCGCAGCCATACAAATCCTTGATTTTCAGGGGCTGCAAGTGGTCAACTCCCTCATTTGCCACTTGTAAAAATCAGCCCCGAGGCAACTCAAATCTGTTCCCCACTCATGGAGTCATGGTTAGTTGTTTTCAACCTGGTTGTTCCATTTGTCTTCCAACATTTAATATATAAAAAGGTTTGTCTTTTACATGTGTCACAATCAAGAAGTTAGTTGGGAAAATCAAATCCTTGCCCAAAAACCAAAAATAATTAATTACAATAATCAAATTCAAAATTTGGATTTGCCATAAATGGCAAATAATTTCCAAATTTGAATTTGCCAAAAACAGAAATTTATTCCCAAGTACAGTTAGAATTTAATAATTAATTATTTTTGGGGATATTACAGTAAATCTACTAAATATATTCGGGACAAACTTCAAAATAGTTATGAAGGAGATTCAAAAGTCAAAGAAGCAAAGCTTCAAACTTACAGAGGTTACTTCTAACAACTAAAGATGAAGGAAATTGAGAATATTGCAGCTTACTTCTTACGAGTCGATGAAATAGTAAATGCAATCAAAGGATTGGGAGAAGAAATTAAATAATCTGTAATTGTTCAAAAGGTACTAAGATCTCTTCTTCTGAGATTTGATCCTAATATATCAACACTAGAAGAAAGAGAATATATAGACTCAATAAGCATGGACAAACTACATGAAATCTTCACAGCATATGAAATGAGAACTGAACAGGAAAATGAAGATATAAAAGAAGCAACTTTCAAAGCATCCAAAAGCTTAAAGCAAAAGGAAAAGAAAAAAGAAAAAGAACATAGAAGCAAGACTGACATCTTGGAAGATGATGAAGAAATGGCCAATTTTGTCAAGAGATTGAACAAGGGAACCAACGACAGATATAAAGGTAATCATCCATCGATTTGTTTTAATTGTGATGGTATTGGTCATTTTTCTAACAAATGTTCTCATAAGAAAAATAAGTGGAATGATAAAGATTACTCAAATAGCAAACAAACATATAAAATCAAAGGAACCACAAAGAAAGTTTTCAAGAAAAGCTTATGCACCAAAGAATACATCTCCTCATCAGATGAATAAGAAGTCAGTGACAGTGAGACATAAATATTTCTATTCATGGATGTAGAAGACTTTGATAAAGAAGACACCAAAGAAGAATATGAAGAGGAACAAGTTGACTACTGAGAAGAATTGTTGACTTCCATATAATTTATAAGAAGATAAAAGAGGAAAAACAAGAAGCTACAAGAAGAACTAGACAAGAAGGAAGACACTCAAGAATTAGAGTAAATCATTACAGAATTGAAGGTTCAAATATAAGAATATAAAAGAATTGAAGAATCACTCAAAGAACATTTAGAAGAAAGAGACTGGATCATTGGAAATTTGGAAGCAAAGATTGTCACATTGAGAAAGGATCTTCAAAATAAAAATATGCACAACAACTCAAAAGTTTTGGATGACATTATCCACATTCAAAGGCCTAGTCATGACAAGTCCAGACTTGGATACAATCAGATAGAAAAGGGATCAAGCTCCAAAGCAACAAAACAAGAAACATATCGAAAAAGTTATGCAGAAACAATCAAAGGGGATATGAATACCTACAAAGAAGATTACAGGGACACTCCTTCATCGAGAAGATTCAATTTTCAAAATCTATGAACAACAGAAAAAAATAGGCCTCAGGAAGAAGAAGGATTCATAAGAGTAAATCCTTTCAGAAGATCTTCAACTCCCATGTATCAAAATATCATTTTTGGTTTATGTTATGCATGAAATAATTTTGGACATAAAGTTGTAAGTTGCAGAGCTAATAGCAGGAACATAAACAACTTTGAAAGACATACACAAAATGGTTATCCAAGAAGGTCTAGTGAAACACAAAGAAGAATCTACAACAGGTTTGAATCATTCAACACTAAAGGGGAATGCTATAAGTGAAATAACTTTGGACACATCGCCAAAGATTTTAGAATGACAATCTCTCCTAGAGAACCACAACAGAACAACAACAGTCACAGATAAGAGCCCCAGAAGAGAAAATGGATAAGAAAGAAGAATCAGTATAGCAATGAAGAATGCACATTCGCTCTACAATATAAGAAGAAGAAGCATGGTTGGTATGTTCACAATGGTTTTTCAAAACATGAAGAATAGGTGAACAAAGACCAGGTCCCAGAGACCACAAGACTGGAAATAAAACGAGATGAAGAAAATTCTATAGAGAAAAGGAAATATGAGGGATAAAAAAAGGTTTGGAAAATAACTGAAAGAAAAGAATGACATGTAAATAAGGAACAGGTTCAATAAATTGTACTTTCAGGAACTGTAGTGAGATATGAATCCACAGAAAGAATGAAAGAACTTAGAGCTCAGATAGATGATGAATCTACCAATGAAGATGGTGATGAATACAAATCAGAGCAAGAATTGTTCTGAGCCATCCGACTTAGAGACTCCCAGATTATATGAATAATAGACAGGGGGAGTCTATGGGGTAGCTGAGACAAACAAGAGAACCATCCTATTAGAATCTTATAGAGTTTGAGTAAACATAGTAATGCTCAGAAACAACAATGGAAAAACTCCCTATGAGCTATTGAAAGGAAGTGCAGAAAACAACCTCTACATCAAGGTAACTCAAGGTAGTATTTTATTAATTAAAATTTATGTTCATGATATTGTTTTTGAAAACACTAATGACAGTTTAAGATGGAAATTTGAAAAGGACATGCAGAATGAATTTGAAATGTCACTACTCAAAGAACTATCCTTCTTTCTATGTCTTCAGATACGTCAAAGAAACCAAGGAATTTTTATTTCTCAAACTAAGTATATTAGAGAAATGCTAAATAATTTCGGAATGGAAAAGTGTAAACCAGTTACCACTCCTATGCATACCAGTTGCAAGTTTAGAAAATATGATGATTCAAAGTCTACAGACCATAGGCAATATAGGTCAATGATTAGTAGCTTACTATATGTGACAACAAACAAACCAGATGTAATGCAGAAAGTTGGACAGGTGGCACGATTTCAAGCAGCACCAAAGGAATCACATGTATTAGCAGTGTAGAGTATTTTTAGATATCTCAAAGGAACATAAGATTTTGGATTATGGTATCCAAAAGGAAAGGATATATCACTTATTTCCTACACAGATGCAGATTGGGTAGGTTGCATTGATGACCGATGAAGCACCAGTGGAGAAACATTCTACTTGGGTGAGTGTTTAGTATCATGGTTAAGCAAGAAACAATCATCATTATCCTTATCTACAGATGAGGAAAAGTATATTGCAGCAAAAACATGTTGTACATAGGTTCTATGGATGAAACAAACTCTGAAAGATATATAGGTTGAGTATGATGATCCCATTCCAATCTATTGTGATAATACAAGTGTCATCAATATCTCAAAGAACCTGATGATGCACTCCAATACAAGGAACATTCCAATAAAGTATCACTTTCTACGGGAACAAGTTGAAGAGAATAACATCAGAGTTGAATATGTGCACACAAAAGAACAAGTGGCAGACATCTTTACAAAAACGCTTCCAAGAGAAGCCTTTGAGTATCTTCGCTAGAGACTTGGAGTAATTTCTACTCGAAAATGAATGCTTTTGAATGCTTATCTTATATGTCTTAGATCTACACAAGGAAGCACCATAAAGAGGATAGTTTAGGTTGGAAGATCAATTTCAGGAAGAGTTCATTCAAAGGGAGTATCCCCAAGGATAGTTCAGTTAGGGGGAGCAACCTCAGATGGAAAGATACCTTTGGCATTGATGACAAAAGGGGAGATATTTATCAACGACAAAGGTAAATGCAAAGGTAAAGGTAAAGGGGGAGCATGAGGGAAATGACTTCAGTATTGCATCATAGTGTTGGTATCAATGCCAAAGGGGGATGTTGTTTATTAATTGGGTTGGTTGTCATTAATGTCAACCCTTGAAGAAAGTCTGGTAGTGAATTTCGATAGCACAATGGTTTGGGTAATGGACCTAAGTTTTTTTGATGAATAATGGTATGAGTTTTGATATATTTGTAGGTAATACTATTCCATATGGATAGTACATGTCATTCCATTTTTGGTGGTATTTGGAACGTCACATAACTCCTCACGGTTAGATATTTATGTCCATGTGAAGTTGGATAAAGGTTTGGATAATGGATCCAAGTTTGTTTTATGGATAATGGGATATGTTTTGATATATTTGTACGTATGAATATTCTGTATGGATAGTACATGTCATGCCATTTCTAGTGGTATGTGGAACGTCACATAACTCCTCACGGTTAGAGATTTATGGTCATGTGAAGTTGGAGAACCCTCATGAGTCATCTAGAAGCCCAAAAAGGTCAAAGTAGTCAAAGTGGTTTAAGAGATTTTAGAAGATAAATAATAAAGTGAAGTGATGAGTGTACTATAAGTCAAAGTGAATACAAAATAAATTATTTAAATAATAAATTTAATGGAGAAATTACTAAGTTGACAAGTGGTTAGAAGTAGGTTAACCCTAAAATAAGGAAAGTGGGTTAAGATGGTTAAAAGGTAAGCCCTTGAGGAAGCTACATGAAAGTATAAATAAGAGGCAAGGCTCTCTCATTTTAATAAAACTTGAGAATATTGAATATCTACATGTGACTGAGGTAAAAAAAGGATATCTAAGCCTAATTTTAGAGGGAAGGTGAAGTAAAGAAGGCCAAAATTCAAGGGAGGAAAAATTCTTTTGATGATGCTTTCTAAGGTATGTTATTTACAGGTCATCTCACCATTTTTGAAATAAATTTTTTTATAGAATGATTCATATCGTGAAATTGGGAGGCCATTGAAGAAACATATCCAAGTATCTTTGATACAAATTTCAGCTTGTGGTTCATTTTATCTTTGTAGTTACACGTCATGGAAAATAGGGTTTGTGGCTAATCTCGAAACTAGTCTAAAACAAGTGTTTCGGGTAAAAATGTAATAAATTCTTCATAATAGATCCAAATTCAGTAAGAACAAATGTATTGGTTATATTACAGTCTTTAGTATTATGTGTACAATTTTCAGATCCATACAACAAACATTCTATGCAGGGCATGCTCTACAAGTTCACTCTCTAGAATAAGCCAAAATTCAACAAGGTATGTAATTTTTTATATAACTCATTTTCTCAGAGGTTCCAAGTAGTGAAGCTTGGAGGAATTACATAAAATACACTCAAGAATATTGTGTGCAATTTTTAGATCTTTATTCATTACAGGTACATATTTATGATTATTTCAAGTTAGGGTTGTTGATTAATCCAAAATTAGTCATGTGAGACTAAAGTAAAGTTTGATGAAAATGATAGTCTCTTGTTGTTAAATTTAAGGAAGGTTTGAAGGTATGTGATGTTATACACCAGGTCTATTACATCGTTACAAATAATATGTGGATGATGAAATTGATGAGGGATTTTGGTTGAGTTACATGTTGGGTACATGGTTGAGACAAGTAGTTGATGAGTTGACACATACATGAAGTGTATAGTTGATGATGTTGGTACATATTGATGACTCATAGTTGATGAGTATTTGATACATGGTTGGTACATACTTGGTACATGGTTGGAAGCACTTGTTAGTAGTATTGTTGACACATGGTTTATGGATGATGTAGCATACTTGTATTGGTATATTATTAGAAGAACATATTGATATTGGTGATGATTATGAATTGTTATGTTATGTTTGGTTGATGCGCATATTTAAGAGTTGTCCTGGCGATTGATCTTTGTGAGTAAATCTGATTTGGTTGATAAGATTGATGAGGCAGGTTGTTGTGATAGGTTGTTTGGACAAGTTGTTGTGACATGTTATTTGTACATGTTTCGTGCATGGTTGATGCACTTGTTCATGGTACAGGTTGAGTTATAGGTTCGTGCATCATTGATGCACTTGTTTATGGTACAGGTTGATTATAGGTTGAGGTACAGGTCGATGCATGGTTCAGGTTATTGGTATAGGTTGTTTGGTGCAGGTTTACAACAATATATCTCACAGTGATAGTGTGGCAATGGTTTCATCATTCTACTTCTACGTCAGGGCGGTTGGATGGGGAAAGGATAGGTGGTTGTAGCCACCTTTCGATTGTAGTGGAAGAACATAGGGGGTTGTAGCCTCCTTCTGGATGTAGCTAGAGAATTGGGGAATTAGAGCTTCCCTTAGCTTGTACCCTGAGAAATTAGGGGGTTGGAGCCTCCTTCTAGTTGCAGCTGGAAAACAAAGGAATTTGGTTCTTCCAATGAATGTAATTATTAAATACATATAAGAAACATCATTCTATGGTTTTATCCCACTTTGGGTTTCCACATAAAAAAATTGGTCTATTGTGTATGTGTATGATTGCTCATTTGTTCATTGTTTATTTACTCTGCAACTATTGGATGATAATGACACATTGATATAACACTTGCATTTTGTGGTTAAAAAGGATAATTGCTCTATTAATGATTCACCCCTCCTCTCAGTAATCCAATAGATCCCTGTAACATCTCATGCGTATTAATATTAATTTTTATTTTTATTACTTATAGATATTTCAATTCACAGATTGAGAAACGAATGGTATAATTTACTTGCATTTACTTACAAGAACATACCTGCATTAATTACTCAAGAAATGAAGCATGTGTGAAAGGGTCCCTCTTCTTCGATATCACTCTTTGCAAATTTCACACTATAATGACAGTTGAATGAAAATGGCCAATACAAGATCCCATCCTCTGCCATAGTCCCTCATTCACCTTCAAATCCTCCACTCCTCTCTAAATAACATTTATCTCCTTCATTCCGCTCTAAAAAAATCATCACCTCCGATCCCAATCGGTTCCATGCTTACATTATCGAAGGGATATCCTTGTCGATTGATCTAGATTTATAAATGGAACGAAATGAAATACAAATGTATAACAAAAAAACACACAAAGATACAATAAAACTTGACTTCTATTAAGAAAGAGAACATGGTGAAACTGTAAAATTAAAAATGAAACAAACTTGCTCGAATGCTGGAAGCTAATCTCTGAGAAGAAATATTATGGCTACACTCATTCACAAGAAGATGAGTACAAAGAGGCTCCAAAGGCCCTTTTGACATAAATAATAAATGATAAAGCACTAAACACCCAAAACCCTAACCCTGGGAGATGAAATTCGAAAAGGTTTCTGATCCTTGATAGTGTTATACATTTATTTTCCACCTGATCACTCGATGGGCATCATCT
>JASDQU011025453.1:0-32111 GCA_032191745.1 Picea mariana | reverse complement strand
CTGCATTGTTGTTTTCATGAAAGAGTGTTAATGTTGAAGTCTCTATTTGAGAGTAAGGGTCATGTTCTCTGATTGCAGAATAGTTGTTCTTTCCCATTGTAAGTGTTATTTTAAATGTAATCCAGGATTATTAAATTGATCTTTAAAGGTTTTCAATAGGGAAGTTACTTTCTTGTGATTTAATACAGAACTTTAGTTTAATTGAGCAAGTGAGATTAGTATAAGTTTCTTTACTACAACACTAAGCTTCTTTTGGAATTGAGCATATATAGTGCGTGGTTATCTTTAAAATAAAATACTTCCGTGGGTTGATAATTTATGTTTCACTTGGTTGCTTGAAATCAATTAAGCAATTATAGTGACCAACAATCATGATTGGAGGCTCCCTTGCCTTCTTCCATTTCCTCAATACACATACTGAGTTCAAGTGCTTAAGCCCATTAATTTTGCAAAATGTGAAAGCGACCATTTTGTTAGAATTATGCATATGATAAAAAAAAATTCCAAACCATGCTACATCTCTCTTTCTTATTTTTTTTTCATGGAGATCATATCCCCAGTTTCTGAAAATAACAGTGTCTTTTTATCCTTGGCCGACACATAACTCATCTTGCACAGGCGCTTCCTTCAAACCACCTTCCCAGGTGACCACGACTAGAAATAGTGACTAAATCCTTCCTTAGCACCTTTCTATCTCGAAGACAACCAATTTGGACCTTATCCCTCCTTCCCTTAGCTCTCAATATACATATGACCATGACCATGGCCCTGTGATTAGTTGAAAAAGAGCTTGTCCAAAGCTTCGGGACTTCATAACTTTCAACCAGGACCAAATCAATGGTCCTTGTTCTCTTTCACAATCAATGATCGAGATCCACTTTGGGACTTCATGCTTCAGGAGTCTCAACTTTCCTCGCTTTCCTCCTCCGGGAATGCTTTTACCCGGAGTTCATGAACTCTCGACGGCTGTCCTCCCATCGATCAATGACTGTGAATCGCTTCGGCTCTTTGGGCTTTGGAAATTTCAAAGCTTCCTTCTTCATTTTCTCCCAGAGTTCTTTTACCCGAAGTCGATGATCCTTCGATGTGTGTCTTATGGAATCAATGGTCGATACTTACTTCAACCTTCGGGCCTTTGGGAGTTTTCAGCCCAACGCTACCTATCACATATTTCCCCTCCGGAGTTCCCAGTCTCCAGACTACACGATCTGTTGCCACATGGAGAAATACTGGAAGTGGACACGTGGCCCAATTAGGTGAGTGACACGTGTCACATTCTAACTGAATTTTCAATACTCTAAATGATCAAAACTTACTAACACATGGCACACATTCCATGTGTCCACGCCATCCCAGGTGACGTCCACAATCCATGTCACTTCAAAAATTCTGAGCTCCACATCACCTCCTGGTGATGTCATCTTGCCCCATCACTTCAGCTCTTCGAGCTTCGGGACTTCGGGAGTTTTCCATGCTAGAACATTTCCAATTCCCTCGAATTCTGCATTCTCGAACTGGCCAATATTTTTCCATGTGTCACCCTAGATCAGACAACTAAGATTCACTTCCAGTCTTCACCTGGAGTCCATGGATCTAAACCATGGGTCTTCCTTAATCTGATGGCTACGATTTCTTTGGGTCTTCGAACTTCATAAATCTCAAATTTCAAAACTTATCTGGCCCCAGTGGCTTTTATCCGAAGCCATGGATCTAGTGACGTGTGTCTCTCAGCAGATCAATGGCTGAGATCCTCTTGAATGATCGTGTTAGCACTTTGTAAATGTATTTGGATAATAAAAAGATGATGAAGGTAACTTTTTCAACCAACTTTGAGACCCAAAAATAGCCTTTCAGATTTGGAGAGGTCTCTCTCAAAAATGGCGTGGTCTCTACATAGGATATGACTTTGGGAACAATGGCTAGATTTAACACCTATGATAAAATGGGTTCTGGTTATATTGGCACAAAAAGGTAAGACTTGGGTTATGGGGTTGATCTAAGGACGAGATGGGACAAGTAACTCAGTGACTGGATTCGAGAGGATAAGGCTAGGTGAGCAACAACCTTCAGTGTAAAACTGTAATGTGTGGTAGGAGAAATTACAGGAAGTAACTCAGGAGCGTCATTATGGATGAATTCAGAGTTAGCTTGAGAGGAAAATGTTTTATCTAAGTGGCGCAAAAAAGGGGCACTGTACAAAAAATCCGCAGGTTCGATAATTTTTTCTGAAATAGACAGAAAAAGATGTGAAATAAAGATAATAGGAAAGCGCATACACAAAGACAGAAGCACAATACATCCAACTATTACAACTAGAAACTTTTCATCAAATCATAGGACCTTTGCATTAAATTCTAGTCAAAACTCAGTTTACATACAATAGATATTGTCTACCCAATTTTCCAACCAACCTGGCTTACATCAAAAATATGGAATATATAAACATGGGTGCCACTTGGGCTACCCTACTCCCTAACTGCCAACCCTTGGGACTAGGAAAACTGAAGAACATGGGCTGGAGACTCTTCGCATATTGTTTCCAAAAATAGACAATAATCACGCCCTTTTTACTTATGACTATTCATAATTTCTCCACGGGATCTGATCGTCGGTTAGGCTCTAACAAGGAGAAAAGATGTGTCACTGTGTTCCTTTGAGCAAGTGTCTTGGCGAATAGGCGTCGTTCAGGAGCTTGTTGTCTGCAAATAACGACTTCGATTTCAGTGATGTGATCATTTGCCAAGAGTTGCATGTAGTAAACAACTATTAGATCGTCATGGTCGTTATCAAAATGGTAGCGTACTTCAGAGAAAACATATCCTCCAAAACTGCCAAGATTTTTTTCATCTTTAGCGGATGTAGAGACGGGCACCAACTAAACTTGTTTTTCCTGCACACTAGCGAGAGCTACGTGGGATTCTTTCTCGGTCGCTTCACATTCTCTGGAATCTTTTGCATGCCTTTCTTTCACCAATATCTGTGCTTCTCGTAGCTATACAATTGTGTCTTTCACCTCTCTGAGATGCCTCTTCAACCATGCCACGTTCCCTTCGCAACCGTGTATTGTGGATGTTTCCATGACCTTTGTTGCTAGTTGTCACTGTAATTCCATGTTTTCCTGATAGATCTCAGCAATGGCCAATTTCTCTTACTGCAGTTGTTGACATGGCACTTTCTCATTCGCTTCTATGACATTCTCTTTCCTTGTTCTTCTCCTGTCTTCGTGGCTCGATCCCCCAATAGGTTCTATTTGAATGGCATGCCTAAGTTGCTCTTCATCTACCAATCTAATGCAAGGTTCTTCTGAAATTTCATCTTCCATGATATCCTGGTTTTTCCTCGGCCTACCCCTCCTTTGAGGCATTTGTTGATGGGGAGAGAGGGATCTTGTTGTCTTCCCTTCCTGTGTGAATCTCTCCATTTCATATTTTCCATGAATTGATCTGGTCTTCTCTGCAGGTAAAGGGATGGTTCCTTTTACATTTTTGGGAATGCCTTCTATAGGTGAGAATGCATTCCATTCCTTTTGAGGGTCAGACCTTACAGTTCTGCTACTATGCATGCCTGTCCTTGCACCCTGAGAGGTCACCATGGTGTGACGAAGGTAAATTCTATGTGCAGTGTATCCAACAAATGCACAAGATGGGAAAGGTTTTGATCACACTGGACTGGCAAGGGAAAATGAAAATAGAGTTTCAGGTCTAGTTCTATGATTGGGGATAATGCCGAGCATCTGAGGTTTATAAAAAATCGGACAGGAAAATAAATCATGTTGGAGGACATTCAATTCATGGCAACGAGATGTTACAGATCAAGTTGTAGGTTTTCCATGGAAAATTCCCACATTTAGGGTACAGGTGACAAGGCTGGTTGGTCATGCATGATACAAACATCATGATTTTTCATTCCCTTGGCCTCCATGATGAACTGATAATAAATGTTCTACTTGCTGACGTGACCTCTATTAACCACATGACTCGAGTTGGGGCACGTAGATACTAGTTTCTCGAAATGACTCAACTTTCTTGGAAAAGACATACCTGTACCTCTTATACAAGTTTCAGACCTGAAATCCCTTCCCTTTTCCAAGGGATAACTAGACACTTGTTGATCTCAAACTTAAGGTGTTACATACCTGAATTCACATGTTTGGGTGCATGGTGTTTGGAAAGAAAAATGGCAGCACTTACAGTTGGCTCCAATAGGGATGCTATCCTCCCTATGAGGTAGCAAAGAACAATAGACCTGGTGCATGACCATTGGGATTTATTTTGCCTCTAGGCATTTGGAAAACAAACTAAACCTATTGACGCAGCTTCTAAGACTTCAACATAAACTTAGGGCCTTCACTTCGAGCTTCAGTTTTCTGTTGACCTAAAGACTCAATGCAAAAATAAAATGATTATTTACAATGATAAATGACTTAAATGGATTTTATTACATCAGGTAATGTTTTAGGAACCTATCATTTACAGGGTCCCAATCAAAACTTTTTCCATCTAATCCTTCTAGGAAATAAGCATTTTTCCCGCTGTAATCGAAATTCCTGAACGGACCCATCCAGAGGTGGTCAAACTTTGCATGTTTCCCTTTACCTTCATTTCTTGCATCCCATCTCAAAACTATGTCACCCAACTGGAAGTCTTCTAGCTTAGAACTCTTATCGAAGACTTTCTTCATATTTTCATGATGGAGTTGTGAACGATTATACACCTTCTTTATTTCCCATTGCGTATGAATTAGCTGATTAATCCTCCTCTACGAAACAATTGGCTCAGAATCATGTTCTTGCAACATCTTCCTCACAGGGGGTCGCAGTGAAGTAGGAAAAATCACTTCCATGCCATAAAATATCTCAAAAGGTGACGTTGATATAGATTTCTTGGTGGTGACCCAGTCTGCCCGCAGCGTGTAGAGAAGCTTTTTATGCCAAGCTTTCTTATTTTCTTCCAGGAGTCTTTTAATAATCCTGGCCAGGCTCTTCTTTGAGCATTCTTCTAACCCATTTCCTTGTGGATTGTACACCATGGAATGCCCCAGGGTTATGTTATAATATTGGAAAAAATTCTCCATCCTCTTAGACTTGAATGCGGTTGCATTGTCTGTAACGATCTTAACGGGACACCCAAACCTTTACAATATGTTCGTCTCCAGGAATTGGATAATGACCACGTCAGTGGCTTGTTTTGTGGGGATCACCTCTATCCATTTCATGAAATAGTCAGTGGACATGAGTATCCACTTGTTCTACGCAGAGGATGATGGGTTTATCTCTCCTATGAAATCTAGACCCCATTGCATAAAAGGTGCTTCGACTGAGATCAACTTCGGTGGAAAGGGCTACAGTTTTCTTCTTCCATCAAAGATCTAACATTCATGGCTGTTGGAGACCTCCTTATACACGTCAGTGAATATTTTACGCCAGTAATAGCCTTCCCTCAGGATTTTGTGTGTGGTGGTCTTCCAATAATGGTGTCCCCCACAGTCTCCTTTATGAAATTATTGTATGGCCCGCTTTGTGTCATCTTCTAATAAACAACTCAACAATATTCCCCCGGGATATTTCCAGTAGAGTGGGTTGTCCAGGATACAGAACTTAACCGATTTGAGCTTGAGGAATCTGGCCTTAGTCTTACTCATGCCCGGAGGGGCCTGGAGATTCTCCAGCACGTAGATGATGTCCACGTACCATGGCGAGTCAATGAACTGCTGAGGCTCCTGCACATTTTTCTCTTCTTGGGGACATTTCAACAAATCAATGATGAAATTCATTCTTGCAGCGTCCCAGTCTAACTGCGCCATCAAATTTGTGAGGCCTTGACATTTGATCATTTTTTTAGGCTTGATTTCAAGGTCATATTCTAACATGGCCACTATCCACTTCCCTCTCCTTCCTTCCGAGTTAGGTTGAGTCAGAATGTCCTTTACTGAACTGCTAGGTACGCAAGAGATAACATGGGAGTGCAGTATATATGTCCTCAATTCTTTCAAAGATTTTACGAAGGCATCCACCTTCTTTTCCATGATGTCATACCTTAGCGGAGCATTGCCCAGTTTCCGGCTGAAATAGGCTATGGGATTTTCAAAATCCTGTTCATCTTTCTGTAGCAGGACGTCGAAAATAGTGTGTTCTGAGGTGAATAAAAATAGGAGGAAATCTTTCGTAAAATTTGGACAAGCTAGTACAGGAGCCTTTGTCAGTGCCATTTTTATATCTTCAAAATACTTCTTGGCCTCCGGGTTCCACTTGATCTCGTTTCCCTTCCTGAGCATGCAAGTCATGTGTTTTATGATTTCTGCCAGGTTTGGGATGAATCTACTCAAAAAAATAAACTTTCCCAAGAAAGATTGTACCTCCTTTTTACTGCGCAGGCTGCCGATCTTCAGGATCCCTTCAACCCTGTTGGGGTCTATCTTAATGCCATTTTTGGAAATGATGTGTCCTAACAACTTTCCTTCTTCTACTAAGAAATGGGACTTCTTTGGATTCAATGATATGACAAATTTTTGGCACTTTTGAAAAACTCTCTTCAGCTGCTCGAGATGCTGCTTGTCGAAGGTAGAGTACACAGTGATGTTTTCCAGATAAATCACGATGAATTTTTCCCTTTCATTGGAAAATGCGATGTCCATGGCCCTTTGGAAAGTAGCTCCAATGTTCATCAAGCCAAATGGCATCTTGGCATACATGAACGTTCCCCATGGGGTTGTAAAAGTCCTCTTCTCTCTGTCGTCTAGGTGGACCAAGATTTGATTATATCCTGAGAATATGTCTAACATAAACATCTTTTGGGACCCCACCACCTTTTGTAGGATGTATTCCATTTTAGGAAGGGGATAGTGGTCCTTGAGAGACACTTTATTTAAATTTCGGAAGTCCACACGCAACCTTATCTCGCCTCCTTTCTTCCTTACAGGTACTAGATTAGCTACCCATTTCAAGAATCTCAAAGAAACAATGATTTTAGAGTTGAAAATATTTTTTACCTCTTTCTCAACTAGTGGTAGTAACAAGGGGTTTATCCATCTCAACTTCTATTTAAAAGGTTTCTTATCTTCCTTGAGAGGGATAACATATTGGATCGCTTTCGTGTCATACACTTTCAGGTCATCGTAGCTCCATGCGAAGACGTCCGGGAAAACTTTCATGAGATTTATATAGTCCTTCATAACCTCTAGACTGAGTGTCTTGGATAATATTACCATCTTTGGATTCTCCTCAGTCCTGATGTTGTAGTATTCCATGTCTTCTTCGCTTGCAACAATCTTGGGGTTCTTAGCCACATCGTTCTCGTCAAACAGTTTTTCTAGCAACACCAAGCCCTTTGGAACAATATTATTTTTCAATTGTATTATGTCCCTTCCCGCGATCTATTTTTGGAAAGGGTCGTCATCGTTGTGTGCATCCATGCTCTCATATTCATCGCCACATCATTCCTCATCAATGTTTGTGTTGGCGAATTCGTCACTCACAAGGAGGAATCTTTCCAGCTGTTTGTCGTCATCGAACACCTACCAGTGTTTGATATTATCAGGCACTGTCGGCCTCTGCCTGAACTCAATTTCATACTTTTTGTTTGGGAATATGGGGATATTAAAAACTAAGGCTGAGGAGGCCAACGCATCGATGATCTGATTTTTCTCTCTAGGGATAGCAGATAGGTCATATTCTGAGAATCCTTCAAGGAGGTCCAAAGCAAAATTTCTTTACTCCCTCAGCCTGGGGTGTTTGGTATGATATACACCCTTCACCGGATTTATGATCATCTTGGAATCCCCATGCACTACTATCTTCCGTGTGCCCAATTATTTCAGAACTTGTAATCCCAAGATCAGTGCTTCATATTCGGCCATGTTGTTAGTGCACTCAAACATGAGCTTGTATGAGAATAGATTTGTTCTTGCTTTAGGGGGGCTCACCCATACGTCGGCTCCAGCTCCTTCTCTATTGACTGCATAGTCAAAACTCATGTTTTATATCATGTTTTCTGCGCGGCCCTTTGGGTCAGTGCATTCTGTTGTTTCCCACGCAGTCTCCTCGTTAGCTACTACAGTGGTCGTCGACTCTTCTTCTTTGAAATTCAGGTCATTGAAGAATATAGAAGACCCCACCTCGGTGTCGATGGTGTATATGGGATGACTGTGTGGCTGCATCTTGTTGCATACCATGTGATTCAAAAGAAATTCTTTGTACATCCTTCTATCGTGGCCAAAAATAAAAAAAAATGGATAGTGATGTATGACATATCCATATGCAAAGTGCCTTTCAACTTCGCAGCCCATGACCTCGAGAGTAGCATGTCGAATTTTTGGGGTGTGTTCACGACAACCACGTCCATAACCATGTTCTTAGCAGGGATTTGAGTTAGTGATACAACTAGGTCTTTGATAAGGCCCATACACTTGACTTTCCTTGAATCAAAAGAGAAAAGGTCTTTGTATGGCCCTGTGAAATCCAAACCTAGTTTGTCCATGATCACCTTCAGCATGATTTTTTGCGACGCATCGGAATCCAACATGGAGTTATGCAGGTTCATGTCGTGGATCTTCATACTAATGTATAAAGGAGGGGCGTATTTAGTATCATTTGTTTCTTCAATGTGCAGACCAAAAAGGATGGCAGGGTGATCATCTTGAAGATTCAGAGTATCGAGGGTCCCCCCCTGATTTTAGCATTTTAATGATTTGTCCCTGATACTCTCCCTTTCAATTAAGTTCATTGAGTGGGACACATATTTTTATTTTGGCCATCTTGTGTTCAAAATTGAAAGGGGGACAATTTTTCTCTACCTCTTTTCCTCTAGCCTCCCAACTTGTCTCCGGGGCTTTCTTAGGGATCTCCTCCTTTGACTTGGATTTCTCTGTCATGTCTTTGGTCGTGACTAGCCTTGTTTAGCTTATGGAAGGATTTTCTACCAAAGGATTCCTTATGGGTTTTCTCTGTTGTGACTCGACAAGAATGTCCTTTCTCTGGAGGTTATACTTTTTCTGGAACTGCATGATGGCATTTTGATAGCCTTTCCTGAACTCCTCCATCTCCTAGGAAAAAGCATCATTTGTTTCAAGTATCATATCATCGTCAGTCTCTAGAAAAAAGTCTTCACTCCTACTCATATATTGATCCTTCTCACTCTTCATCAGAAACATGTGCGGGTTTTAGTCATTGCAACAATGTATCTGGTCGTCGAATGTATGGTTGAAATCCTTATCTGTGTAGTTGTTATGGAAAGGAGGTCTCATTTGTTGGTCACCTTGATCCCTTTTCTCTTTTTATTCCCTCTGTCTGATCTGAGGGATTTGACCTCTCCTGAGGTTCATATTTCTGGGAGGTGATTCATTATGTTCTCGGGCAATAGGTCTGTTTCCCATGGACATTCTCTCCATCAACTTCTCCATGGTATTCATCGTGTTGAATTTATCATCTGAGGATGACAACGTTGATGGTTGCGCATTTCCCCGGGGTCTCTTGTCGCCTCAGTTCAACCTTGGTTTTATTTTTCCTGACGCCATCATGTTTACTTCAACTTCGACAACATTGCTCATTATAACATCTAGATTTCCTGAGCTTCTTTCCCTTAACAACAAGGAAAAATCATTTTCGAAAGAGTTTGCGTATCGCAATTGCACAGAACCAGGGGGTGACTTGACTTATGCAGGAATCGAGTTGTACACTTTCAAAAAACTGGTCAAGAATTCATGCACCGTCTCTTCTGGTGATTTCTTCATGTTATTGTATTGTGTCAGCAACAACAAAGGGTTTTTCTTATCTGCCCATTTTTCTAGAAACGATGTTTTGAATGTGGAGAAATCTTGAATGCTCGTGGGTGCGAGATATTTGAACCACTTCCTTACATCTCCCAAGAGGCTTTGCATGAACAACCGCATTTTTGCATCTGTGTAGTCCACCTCCACCAGATTGACGAAATCATTAAACCAATCCAGGTGCTTCTGAGCGGAAACATTTCCCTCAGCATCATAGAGCCTGATCCTCTGGCTATAATTCTGAGGAAAGTCATGAAATTGGGCTGGCAGGATGAGGGGAGTGTTGTGGTGGGAAATCCCCCTATGGACTAGAAAATAGGGTTATATTATGCATGCAGATATGACCAAAAGAAACCTACTTTCTACCTTCATCCTAGACTTAATCCCCATTTCTTTTCAGCAAATACATGGTTATACCAACATACCTTGTTCAGGATGTTCGATGTCTATCCTTCTTCATGCTTGATTTCTTGTTAGCAACTCTCCTCCCAAGGCTAACCTGCATACAAAACAAACAACAAACTACACATGCATTTTACCTACAGACTAATGGGTTAGAGATTCAAACATATATTTATTGAACTATGAAGAACTCATATAGTGGGACCAGAAAAGCATTTCTTTATTATTAACTTTAATGAATCAACTTACAATGTCGAGACCGACCATTGCTCCACGAATCCTGATTCTGGGCTCCTCTTTAAATGTCCTCCAACTTCTTTGCTTTGTATCTCTCTTTGCACAAGGATGGCTAAAGGGTTGGTACAATGGGAATGTGCAATTGGGTAGAGTTTCTTTACTCTTATTATCCTCTTCCAAATGGGACTCCTAACCCTTCTTTTATAGGTTAGAAGAAGCTAGGTATTTGGATGAACCCTTGGCCATGTATGGCCGGGAGTTTCAGTTAACTCACCCAAAGTTGTGTGTTCTGTCGGAAACTTTCCTTTTTTCATTCTTTTGTCAATCCACATGGGTTGTTTTAGGTCATCTAGCATGTACACGTGTGCAGTAATGGAGTAGGGCACGTGGGCCCTTATAAAATAGGTTTTTTAAAGAGTTGTTTAGCAGTGCTTTGGCAAAGAAAGGATCTGAGATGGTCTGATGCCAAGTAGGCATGTATGGTGAAAATTAAGGTTATAACAGATGACCCCTAATGTGTGAGGTCAAAAGAGCATCTGATGGCCGAAATACATTACCAATCTTTACTGATGTGCCAAACAAGTGAGAGAAGGGACCAGGAACCGAGAGGCTCCATCTGCAAAATAACGAATGTCTCACCGAGGTAGGCATACCCATGCTCGAGATAAAATAGAATCATGGCTACCAATCAAATAGACTGTAGATCCATCTCAAATAACTATATAAAGTGTAGCCGTGAACAATACACAGCGGAGCTACATCTTGAAATCAAAAAGATATACATATAGAGTATCCATCTTCTAGAAGCTGATATGGCCTGATGGCTGGAGATGAGGTCTTTAGAGCTTGAGCAACAACTTCAAAATCTTCAAAACTCAAGGTAGGAGTGTAATATGAGTGTATGACTTCACTACCCAGAGGTCTTCGACGGCTCGTCGGTGATGGACTAGATAATCTTGATGATTAGACTGAAGGCTTCATTGATTTTGAACAAGGACTTGATTGGACATTTGAGATGGCTGGGTATGAGGGAAAGAGACAAATTGTAGAGGGGCCGACTCAGGCTTGGTAGAAACTTCCCTTGGACAACAACATGACAAATGATGAGACTTAGGCAACATGGCATTAATCATAAGTTTACGAAGTAGGAGGCAATGCAAACTCTCCATATGTTTGGAAGAATAACCAAATAGAGGAGGACAAAACTCTATGTAGCGAGAACAACTTCCTAAGGTCGTACTACATCCCATATTTTGACAAACAAACAGACATATGTACTTTATCCAAGGGCAACTCATTATGTTTCCAATAAAGAAAATACTTTTCCCTTCCTCTTTTTGGGGCATATTTGATTTTTTTTGTCTTTTTCAATAATTTTGGAAAAAAAGAATAAAGGAATGTTACGTTACAATGGAGGAATGAGTGTTACACACATACAAGTTCAAGGCACAAGGACAAGAATAATTTTCAGAATAATGATACTCGGGAAAAATCCTCCGACGACCAAGGGTGTTAAGACGTAAAAGAAAACTGCTACAAGGATGGCATATAAGGTATGCAAATGCGGTTAACAAAACACACAATGGTAACATCCTTCGATGTAAGTTTAACGAGCCCAGAGAAGGTAAGATCGGTGGTTTTTAATATTTAGAGAGTCTGAAAAAACATAAAAGGAGACTCCATTGGGGTACCTTTTTCGAAGATAATCTAGTCAGTTCGAAAAAGAGGTAAACTAGCACTGACAAGACATCTATTCAAAACAATTTTAACGAGTGTGATAAGGACAAGATCACTCAGCCATTTTTTCATTTTTAAGGAGTCTGAAAAAAGCTTAACTATGGACTCTATCAGGAATGTTCTTTTGGACCAGTTTAATGAGTGTGAACGAATAAGGTCACTTGGCGATCTTTTCAATTTTAGGGAGTCTGAAAAGAGCTTAACTATGGACTCCGTGGGGGTTCCTTTTTCGTAAGTTTAGTCTCTCAGGCCCGAAAAAGGGGTAAAATTATACTTGAGGGTACTCTTCTACAGAAATGAAGTTCCATAGAGTATATCTTTGTTCGTACGGTTGACCCTCCAAACCTAAAAAGGGGTAAACTACTGCCAGATAGATGTGACTTCAAATTTCAGTTTAATGAGTGTGAAAGGCCACAAGATTGCTCGACAATATTTTGATGTTTAGAGGGTCTGCAAAGGGCTTAAAAGAAGACCTGTAGAGGTTAATTTTCTCAATTAATCTGGATGAGATCAAAAATCATAAATGCAGTCTCGCCATATGTTTCTTTCGGATCTCAAAGCGAGCTTGAAAAACAACAAAGTTAGCTCATGATCGACTCTTTGTGGGTCGATGCCTGGCATCTCCTCGGGGGAGCAGTATGCTCCGATGAAAACATTATCTATGATGCCAGGGGCTCTAGAGATATTGATAGGTATCGTTTTAGCAATGGTTTCCCTATTACCCTTAGCATAGATCTCGTGTGTAGCTAAGGGATTAATAGGACAAGACCTATCTCCAGTCATAGTCAAGGTGAATTCTCCAACCTCGATTATGCTTAACTATGGGAGGAAGTATGATCTGTGATGAAGATCATCCCAGGGTTTGTTCGGGCTAGTCATTGCTTCAATTACAGCTTCATGAGAGGGCAATATTAAGTCTAATGAATCGGTGTGAGCAAGAGAACCCTGAGCCCAAATAGGCTCTAGAAGTGGATCGAACTCTTGTGCAGGAGTTGGATCAGTGTTGGTTGAAGCTTGCTGGACTAAAAAGTACGCTACTTCAACTGTGAACAAGGGCATGGACATGCCTGGGTGCCTTGTCCCATCCATCATGGACGATGGTGAAGGAAGTATCCACAGATCGTCAAAGTAAGTAGTGTGGAACGATGAAACTTGAAAAATCTCAACCTTATGGTGATTGGATATAAACTTGATATTTCCTTGAGGGGGTGGGTAATCGAAGGTACCCATCAAAGATGGGCACAAACCAACCCCTACGTTGACTACACCTGGTTGAGGATTATCGATCATCAGGACCATGGATGCCCCCAATGAAGGGTCAGGTCTGGACAAAGATAATTGATCGATGGTCACTATCCGGCCCTCGTGTGGAAACAACAAGACCCAGAAAACTGTAGCAACCATAGCTTGCATGGCATAAGTCCAACTCCTTCCTAACAAGAGGTTATAGTTGAGGGGAGCATCGACTACCTCTATCTTGACACACACGGTCTTCCCTCCTAACTGCACGGGGAAAGAGGGAATGATGCCATGTGGTCGGAATGAATGAATGTCGAAAGTAGTGAGGAGAGTAGGTGACAGAAAAAAAATGGGTTGGCCAATGACCTTCCAACATGCCAATGACATAATGCATGTTGAGGCTCCCTCATCAACCACCTTGCAGAAGATATTTCAAGTAAAAGTTTTCATGGGATAAGCCACTACTATCTAAAATGCTACGTGGTAAGGCAAGCGAGGTTGTAGGTCGGTTGTATACAGCATGATTGTACTCGGATTACAAGTCTCGGTAGCTCCTAAAGCAGTTAACAAGGATTTCCTCTAAGAAGGGCAGCTTTGGAGGACCTCCAAAGTGGACATCGCATAAGGGGTTTGTGATAAATCTTCCACCAAAGAATAGTTCTGGGCGGCCCTTGAGTTTGGGTTGTGAGAATATTTTTTGAACGCACCTTTGGGTATGTGTGTCATTATTTCGCCCAACATCTTTTCAATCTGTAGAGGAAGATATGAGAGTTTGGCCTCTTTTCCCTTCTCAGAAGTGTTTGGTTTACTATAGTCATGTGCTCTAGTTGATATTAAAGCATCATCCTTCACCATATATACATTTGTGGATGTTGGGTTGTTTGAAGACAGAGAGGGTCCTTCACTGCCCCCTTCCATGCTTGCAGAGGCTTGGGTAAGATTTTGTCCATGTTGAAATGGATTGGTTAACACAACAGGTTGTTGTTGTGTCACAAACTTTTGGGCTTCTGCAACCTTAGGACATAAATGGGTCAGGTGGTATTCCACTCATAAGTTGCATGGATACCTCACCTTCTGTTTCTCAGTGTTGTCCCCGCTAACATTATCGGTAGGTCTTTTATCCCCCTTACCCTTCTTGCATTGTTTTTTCTTTCCTTCAAGCTGCTGGGTGGCCTTTGGATTAGTCAATTGCACTGTGTGTACATCCGACGTTTTGGTAGGGGGAGCATCCAAAGCAGTAGTTTGGTTGGCCGTTGTGTGTTGTATAGACAACTGCTACAACTGCTTCATCAATTGCTCAGTGGGATTTGTTTATGTTGAACCAACAATACCATTGCCATGTGGTCCAGCTCTCTATCTGGTTTTATCAAGTATTGAGCATGGCGCATCTGGCAAGATCTCATATAATAAACTGGACTGAAAATAGATTAGCTCGATTTGTTGAGCTCTCATGATGGCGTCTTCATTGGAAAATACTCCCTACATCGCGACGTCTTTGGAAAACTGTGGACCAAAGACTTAAGAAACTGCTCGAGAAGGAATGCTGGTGGGACTGGTACCTTAATTAAACTCTTTTTGCGTCTTCATTCTGGAATGTGATCAGAGATATGGTCTGCTTTTGTTTGTGAGAAATTGGTCAACAATTCAGTGCCAGTGTCGTATCTCACAGGTAAAAGGAAATGGTTTAGGAAATCCATCGCCAGTTCGCCAAAGGAAGAGTATCTTGAGCGATCGAGCTAAATGTACCATTTTGTGACACTCCCAATGAGATTATGTTGAAACAATCACAACTATACGTAGTCATCTTTCAATGAGTTAGATGAGCTCCAAATATGGAAGGTAGTCACATAATCTCGTGGATCTTCATTAGGATTGGCTTCGAACTTTGGGATGTCCGAAGGCAACTTCGTCATCATAGGAGGCCAATGCAGATCGTGACAGATAGGGTCATTCAACAACCTTGTCAAGTCTGGAAAATGCAAGGTTGTCAGAAAATGTAGTTTGGGTTGTTGGTGATAACCTGGGAAAAAGGGGCCTGGAGTTTGACTGGCACCAGGTTGCCAGGAAAAGTTTAGCCGCTAGCCCAGATTCTTGTAGAAACCATGGCCATCGCCAGCATATGGATTTTGCGTGTGAGGAGACATCATCAATGGATTTATGAAATAGGACATAGATGGTTGGACATGCATTACATTTGAAGGACTTTGGGAAGGATTGCTCCATGTCGGTCCCGTGGGGATAGGCATAGTGCTTTGTCCGGGGTTCCATTGATTATGAAAAGAATTACCCCAGATCAGCATTCCTGACGAGGGAACTGATCCCTACCAAGAATTCCAAGGCCCTGCTGCTGAAGAAGTTCCTGGGTGTGCCCACTATGCAAGAATAGTACCCTACATAGGAATAGGTTGTCCGAAACCGGGGTTGCCCCCAATTGGGAAAGTAGATGATGAGAAGATGTTGTTACCAAAGACATCAAACAAATAAAATGATGTCAAACCTACCGGCATATTATGCGAAGGTGGTCCTTGAATCCTCACTCCAGGTAAACTATGGTGTGTAGGTTGCTGGACAGTTTGCTGATGCGAGCCACCAAGTGAAGGGGACGAAGGAGGTATATGACCTCCCCCGTAAGGGAAAGCATTAAAAGGAGTAGGAGTGCCCCCCATGTGTCCTTGCAGAGGAGCGTTAGAGCTCCCTACCCTCAGACCTGAAGTCTGTGAAGTGGAGCGGGAAAGTATAGGACTTGTACCTGAACTAGGCATCTTGTATGAGAACAGAGGGCCTGTGGCACTTGGTGTGAAAGGGGTTGTGGCCGCTGCCAAAGACAGGATCAGATCACTGTGCGATGTAGAGGCAGTTGATACCATGGTGGATTGGACTGGTGACGATGGGTTAGGAGGTGGAAACTCCCCTATGGTGATAACCGTAGTGGGAATTGAAGAATCCCAGAAGGAGTAACAACATTTGTTTCCATTGTTGCGTGCGACACTGTCTGGCACTCATAAGGATGAATCGGTACGATGGTGGGTACCGAAAGTGAAGTGGTGAAGGTTTCAACTAGACCAAAAGCTTGCGCTCCAAGTTCTAAAATGGTTGATTCCTCTGGATGTTAGTTGGGCACAATTTCTTGTGAGTCAGCCGCTTCAAAAGACCCTTGTTGGGCTAGCTTTCACCTTAGTGGTGGCAGGGGTGGCTCCAGTGTAACCGGCGGCAAGCCAAGAAGCCTTCGTGACCGGAGGAGCTCATGATCCTCCACTGTGTGAGAAGATCAAAGACAGACTAGGGTAGTCTAACCGTTAAAAAACAACACGCACTAAAAAAGTCCCTAGAAGATAAGACAGGTAAACACTAAATTAATTGGAAGAACAGTTACAACAACCAACACTAGAGAAACTTACCGGTGCAAGTGCAACTCAAAAACAGAAGGACCCTCCAGGTATACTCTGTAAATCATGGCCCGATGTCTGTCCTAGGTACCGCAATATACCCCTGTAGTCACCTGTGTATGTCCCTAAAAAATATAGGCAACTAGGTTGCCAACGTGCGAACAGTCACCAGGCGGGTACAGTCGAAAGTTAGGTAGACCACAATGAGTAGGGTATCAATCCCAAAACCTATGAAGGGTATTTAAAGCAAGTGGTCCAGAAGACAACTAAGGACCTCGAATGAATTCGAGACCCACGAAGCCCCGTGGCAAATGCAATCGACAGAATCCCAAAACAAGCCCTCTATATGTGTTCTCCACTACGATTGGTCCATCTTTGGAGGGGTTATCTCTGCTACCTTTCCACATGCGACCTCATGTTTATCCCCTATGTTAGAGCGAGGTCCCGGATAACTTTCATGATACTCTACTTGGACACTCCTTAACTCAGACTCCAATGTTTGATTTTAATGGCCTTGAAGAGTTTCCTCTCCAACCTAATCCAAGGCCCTAATCCTGAACTAGTTGGTTAACCCTACAAACATAAAAGTCTAATAAATTTTAGATTTAGAATTAATTTTCTGGCTTGTCTTATGTCAAGGGGTATGAAAGTGAAACTGATGATGTTTGAAAGACGAAAGTAAAAAATGAACATAAAGTTGGAAACAAAAATTTTCACTTAACACAAATTTTCAACAACTTTTCAAAAAAAATTTATTTTTATTTTTCTAAGATCTTTTGAATCAGCAAACTTAAAGAAGGATTTCAATTGACTACGAGCTATTTAAGACCTAAGTAAACTATCAAGAACTTAAGAAAACAAAGATTTTTCCCTGGCTACTAATGCAAAATCACACTTTTCAACCAAACAAGAAAATGAATGAGATTTTTTATTTTATTTAAATGTTGATAAAGCAAAAAGGAAAAACATCAACAAGTAAAAAATCAATAAAAACTCTGTCCTAATCACAAATCGCAAAGAATCACTTCAAGAAATCACACACTAGCAACTTCAAAGAGGATTCTCACACTTGTCTAAAAACCCTAAAAGAATTTATTTTTTATTTTTTTTATAACAAATTTTAAATGAAAAAAAAAAGCAAGCTAAGGCTAAGATCAATCCTAAGATACTAACTGCTAGGACAAAGATTCAAAAACCTGAGAGGTATAACTCTCGTCAAGGGAAAGGATGACTGCATTACCCTCAACAAAAACTATCCTGCACAAGCACACTACTGACAATTCAACAACAAGCGTGTGCACGCGAGCCGTGTAGAGCCAGAGAGCATGTACACGCGTGCTAGCCTTATACAGGCCATGTGTATTTCCAAATTCTTACGCAAAATAAAAAAAGACAATCCAAACCAGGAAGAGACCACTGATATTGAGAACCGGGATCTCTTGAAGGCTTAGACACTCTCTTTAATAGACAAAAGGGAAACAATGTAAGGAAAAAATTCGTAAAACAAAACAATCTAAGATAAGACTGCAAACAACCAAGACTAGACAGAGTTTCAAAAAACCCCTGAGAATGACTGATTCTAACAAGGAAGAGGATGACTGCCTCCAAAATTTTTTGGAATCTACATGCTACTGTTACTTCTGTAGCTAGCGTTTACACGCGGGGTGCAAGAAAGTAGGGCGTGGGTACATGCGTTCAGACCCTATTCAGGCTGCGTGTACCTCTGTGGGTCTCGAAAACATAGTCCATCAAATAACAGAGAAAGATGGTATGGAAAACCAGACTCTCTGTTCGCTCAGACTTTGCATAAACTTCAAAAAATAGGAAAGAAACCAGTCTTTTAAAACTACCCAAAAATATTCCCAGGAACCCTATAGACTTCCCCAGTACAGTCACCAATTCTATTGTGGTGGGAAATCCCCCTACGGACTAGTAAATAGGGTTATATTATGCATGCAGATATGACCAAAAGAAACCTACTTTCTACCTTCGTCCCAAACTTAATGCCCATTTCTTTTCAGCAAATACATGGTTAGACCAACATACCTTCATCCGGATTTTTGATGTCAATCCTTCTTCACGCTTGATCACTTGTTAGCAACTCTCCTTCCAAGGTTGACCTGCATACAAAACAAACAACAAACTACACATGCATTTTACCTACAGACTAATGGGTTAGAGATTCAAACATATATTTACTGAACTATGAAGAACTCATATAGTGGGACGGGAAAAGCATTTCTTTATTATTAACTTTAATGAATCAACTTACAATGTCGAGACCGGCCACTGCTCCGCGAATCCTAATCCTGGGATCCTCTTCAAATGTCCTCCAACTTCTTTTCTTTGTATCTCTCTTTGTACAAGGATGGCTAAAGGGTTGGGACAATGGGAATGTGCAATTGGGAAGAGTTTCTTTACTCTTATTCTCCTCTTCCAAATTGGACCCCTAACCCTTTTTTTATAGGCTAGAAGAAGCTAGGTATTTGGACGAACCCTCAGCCATGCATGGCTGGGAGCTTCAGTTAACTCACCCAAAGTTGTGTGTTTCCTCAACAACTTTCCTTTTTTCGTGCTTTTATTTGTTCATGCAGGCTATTTTAGGTCAGCTAGCGTGTACACGCATGCAGTAATGGAGTAGGGCACGTGGGCCCTTATAAAAGAGGTTTTTTAAAGAGTTGTTCAGCAGTGCTTTGGCAAAGAAAGGATCTAAGATGGCCTAATGCTAGGTAAGCATGTATGGTGCAAATTAGGGTTATAATAGGGAGTGAAATGGGCGGCCATAGCCCGAGGAGGATTCAGATTCCAGGGGATATTATTTGATACGAGGGCTCGAAATTTCTTTGGGTTGAAAACAGTCTCGTCCAAATCAGTCTCTGAATTCGACTAGAACAGTGTTTTCTCAAAGAAATGTGTCAAACTCGAGGTCGTCAATGCTCTGCGCACCATCTTTGGATAAGGAAAGGCTTCTGTCTAGGTATTAAAACAGGTCTGGCACTTTCTCTCCAGCTTGTAAAAAATCTTCTTGGGTTCGTACATTGGTTCCGAGGGGTTTGGGTCAGGATTCGCTTTTGTGTAAACCATCTTGACGGCCAGGTTTACTGAATTGTGCTACTTGAGGCTACTGGTTTGTTTGGACTAGATTCACCAGCATAAGGCTTTCAACCGATATGGATGTTTGTCCCTCTGTTACCCTCAAGGGTCAAACTGCAACATTGTCATTCTCCTAAGTAAAATCTATTCAATTTCATCCCCGACAATGATGCCAGAATGTTAGCACTCCGTAAATATATTTGGTTGATAAACATGTGATGAAGGTAACTTTTTTAACCAACTTTGAGACCCGAAACTAGCCTTTGAAATCTGGAGAGGGTTGTCTCATAAATGGCATGGTCTCCACGCAGAATATGACTTTGGGAACAATGGCTAGATTTAACACCTATGATAAAATGGGTTCTGGTTATATTGGCGCAAAAAAGTAAGACTTGGGCTATGGGGTCGATTGGAGGAAGAGACGGGACAAATGACTCAGTGACTGGATTCGAGAGGATAAGGCTAGGCAATAAACAACCTTCAGTGTAAAACCGTAATGTGTGGCGGGAGAAATTATAGGAATTAACTTAGGAGTGCCACTATGGATGAATTCAGAGTTAGCTTGAGAGGAAAACGTTTTGTCTAAGTGGCGCGAACAAGGGTCATTGTACAACGAATCCACAGGTTTGATAATTCGTTTCGAAATAGACAGAAAAAGATATGAAATAAATATAATAGGAAGAAACATACGTAAAGAGAGAAGCACAATACATCCAACTATTACAACTAGAATCTTTTCATCAAATCACATGACCTTTGCATTAAATTCCGGTCAAAAATGAGATTACATACAATAGATATCGTCTACCCAATTTGCCAACCAACCTGGCTTACATCAAAAATATGGAATATATAAACAAGGGTGTCGCTTGGGATACCCTTCTTCCTAACTGCTAACCCTTAGGACTAGGAAAACTGAACAACATGCGTTGGAGACTCTTCACATAGTGTTTCCAAAAATAGACAATAATCACGCCCTTTTTACTTATGACTGTTCACAATTTCACAACGGGATCTGATCGTCGATCAGGCTCTGACATGGAGAAAATATGTGTCACTATTTTCCTTAGATCAAGTGTCCTAGTGAACAGGCGTATGTCAGGAGCTTGTTGTCTATAAATAATGACTTCGATTTCAGTGAGGTGATCATTTGCTGAGAGATTCGCACAGTAAACAATTGTTAGATCATCGTGGCCATTATCAAAATGGTAGCATACTTCAGAGAAAATGTATCCTTTAAAACTTCCAATATTTGCCTCATCTTTAGTGAGTGCAGAGATGGGCGCTAACTAAACTTGTTTTTCCTGTGCGTTGGTGATAGCTATGCGGACTTCTTTCTCGGTCGCTTCACATTCTCTGGAATCTTTCACGTGCCTTTATTCTGTTAGTCTCTGTTCTTCTCACAGCTATACAATGGCGTCTTTTTCCTATTTGATCTTCCTCTTCAACCACGCCACGTTCCCTTCTCGACCCTGCATTGCGGACGTTTTCGTGGCCTTTGTTGCTAGTTGTCGCTGTAATTCCATGTTTTCCTGATAGAGCTTGAAGATGGCCAATTTCACTTGTTGCAGTTGCTGACATGGCACTTGCTCATTTTCTTTTGTGAAATTCTCTTTCCTTTTTCTGCTTCGGTCTTTGTGGCTCGATTCCCCCAGCAGGTTCTAACCAAATGGAGCGCGTGAGTCACTCTTCAGCTACCAATCTGATGCAAGGTTATTCTGAAATTTGAGCTTCCATGATCTCCTAGTTTTTCCTTGGCCTGACCCTCCTCCAAGGCATTTTTTGTTGGGGAGAGAGGGCCCTTGTTGTCTTCCCTTCTTGTGCAAATCCCTACATTTCATATTTTTCACGAATTGATCTGGTCTTCTCTGCAGGTAAAGGGATAGTTCCTTTTACGTTTTTGGTAATGCCTACTATAGGTGATAATGCATCCCAGTCCCTTTGAGGCTTGGACCTTACAGTTCTTCTTCTCTGAGCACCTTTTCTTTCACCTTTAGAGGTCGCCATGGCGTGACCAAGGTGAATTTTGTGCGTAGTGTATCCAACAAATAGACAGGATGGGAAAGGTTTTGATCACGCTGGATTGGAAAGGGAAAATGAAAATAGAATTTTAGGCTTGGTTCTACGACTGGGGAGAATGTCGAGCATCCAGAGTTTATAACAAATCAGACAGGAAAAGAAATCATACTGGAGGATAGTCAATTCATGGCGATGAGATGTTCCATATCAAGTTGCAGGTTTTCCATGGAAAATTCCTACGTGTAGGGTACAGGTGACAAGGCGGGTTGGTCTTGCATGATAGGAACGTCATGATTTTTTATTCCCTCAGCCTCCATGATGAATTGATAATAACTTCTGTACTTGTTGAAATGACCTCTATTAACCACTTGACTCGACCTAGGGCACATAGAGATTGGTTTCTTGACAGGACTCAACTTTCTTGGAAAATACATACTCGTACCTATTGTACAAGTTTCAGACCTGACATCCCTTCCCTTTTCCAAGGGCCAACCAGACACTTGTTGATCTCAAACTTATAGTGTTACGTACCTAACTTCACATGTTTAGGTGCATGGGTTACAACGTGACTTTAAAACTGACTCTAATTTGGAAAGAAAAATGGCGGTGCTAATAGATCAGATGGTCAATATTTACTTCGGCTTTCCATCTCTCCGGGCTTTGGGAGTCTCAAATCTCAACTAAAAAACTCTCGAACAGATTCCTCCAAAGTTACTAATCTGCTGACGCGTAACCTCTTGGCAATCAACGGTCATGATCTACTTCAGATGATCCGATAGTCGACATTTACTTTGGGTCTCCATCTCTCCGGGATTCTATAGTTTCAGCTCTCAACTTCTCCTTTCTCGCTCTTTCCTAGAGTGCTTTCACTTGGAGCACACGATTGGTTGACACGTGTCCTCCTATGGATCGACGGTCCCCAACTACTTCAGATATTTAGATTTTTGATGTTCAAGCCCTAACCTGTCACATCACTACATGCCTTTCAATTTGCAGGGCCATGTATCGATGGTTTGGAGTAACCCACTTTTCTCCCCACAATTCTCCTAATGCTGACACGTAACCCATTATGGAAATCATGGTTTGGATTGCGGGACCGCCTTGGGAAATTATCTCCCATGCAAATTAGTTCCCTGCAATACCTCATGTCCTTTGATCTCACTCTCCCATGGGATCCGAAGGCTGTGACCTTAACCCTTTCTTACTTTTCATCGGATAAGACCTGTTCGCCTGTCCTCCAATCCAACAATCCTGGATCTCTCATCATCCTATAGTGGCGATCGCTCCTGAATTTGAAGGGGATGGTCACGATCCTTCGAACCCCTTACATAGGTCTCTGAAATTCTATCTCCCACTTAGATTCTTCAACGCCATTCCTCCTGATATTTTTAGCTCCACGGTCGAGATTCAATCTCGACCCCGAGACTCTGACCAACAAACTCGGACCATACCGACCTGATGTTTCAACCTGAAGCTCTGATACCAAATTGTAACATACCCAACCACCCATAGGCCGGGGCATGCTACCTTCAAGACTGCCCTGAGACTTATTTCTCTTACAAATACCTTTTAAAATTTAAGGATGCTTAAAATAAAATACTTTAATGACATGCATAACAATATCCAACAAGCATGCATAGTCTAAATATTCAATTAAACGATAATTAAATATACACAGCGGAAATACATTCATATACATGTAAATGATACCATAATAGAGAGAACTTATATTTATGAAAGATGACACCAACTGGATACAGAACAAGGACGTTCCACCCAACCGTAGACACTATTGTTCCAAATCTCAACAACAACATCACCCCCGATCCAAGGCTATGAATCCATAAGGATGGTTGTAGAGTGTTACTTGGCTTCCAAAACCAGTCAGTACCCAAGCTCTCAAAGGCTTCCCAACTCTCACAACAATCCAAGTACCCATCTCTCTTCTACCTAGCTTGCGCCACCCGAGAGAATGAACCTCCACCCTTCTCTGCCACGCAGTCCCTCAGGAATTCCTTCTCCTTAATTCGGGCTCCAGTGCAACTGGTCCAGAATCTCAATGTTGGAACTCCAAGGACTCCCAACTGTGAGTAGCGTTGGACACAGGCTAACGCATCTCAGTCATGCAGCCTTAGGTGACGACTGGATCACACCAGCTACCACTACAACCAACTATCCCTTGGATAATCTTCAATAGTTCATCTCCCTTTCCTCGAGCCAAGACGCGGATGACAGATGGATCAATGAATGGGTAAGTGGGTGCATGGAGGTGTGTGCATGAAAGTGCGTGAGGGATAGAATGGTGTGAATGCAAAAGTCAAGGAGTAGACGAGCCAATGACCAACCCCCCCATCAAACTAGAGGTGGGTTTAAGTAATTTTGGGGAGAATCAAGAACCTCCTGGCCTTCCCCAAGAATCTCACATAACCGATCCCCTCCCTTAGACAAAAAGGGTAATTATAATAGGAACAAAAACTTAGCCTCTCAATCCCCCTCTCTTGTGGAATCATAGCCCCCTATAAATCTAGTCCTTGTCTGCCTAACAACCAACCATGTATTTATTATTAATAATGATAAAAACATTACATGTCTTGGGCACACTGACCTCTTAATAATTGTTTGGGCACTCTGGCCTCTCAACATTGTAACAATACATTATTTAAAATGGGGGTTCAAAACCTGGGGTGTAACAACAACAATATCGACAATGCTTGAATAAATTACCAGTGAAAAATACCAACCAACATGCCTCCAACATTAACAAGCTTCATTGAACAAGTCAAGAAACTAAAAATATTCTTTTGCACATCTATGTGGGCCAACACAATGAAATTTGTTCAAATTGCATGGGTTGCACGAATTTCTCCACATAAACCTACATGGATGTGGAAACAACACATTAATGATTTTAGTCGGACCTCACTCACTTCTAGCCTAAGGTGTACCACAAAAAGACACCCAAATCAGGTCGAAATCTATCCTTTGGATCAATTTATGGACTAAGAGGTACCTCCAACGGGCCCCTATTCACACCATGAACTAGTTATGTAAAATATTGCATGAAGCCTATAAATACAAGCTTGGGGAATGCAACCAAGGAAATGATTTTATGTATTTTTATGCTAATGAATTTGTTCTTGAGAAGCCACATTTCTCCTAGAGCTATTCTTGCATCCATAATGAGTGTTATCCTTCTCACCTCTTGAGAAGCTTAGCAAGTAATTCTTCACCATTGTCACTCCATTGTTAGAATATGAAGCACTCTATATTGGGGACCTCAAGGGCCCTCCCAAGGAGGAAGAGGGGACTCATAATTCCCTACATTTCTCCTCAGTGTTATCAATTCAATGACCACCTTCAATTGGTAGCTATTCCTTGTTCCATTTTGAGTTTTCATTTTAAGTTCATGCATGCATAGTTTAGTTATATTTTCCTTGTTATTTCTTTTATTATTTACTTCATGGTTGATCCATTAATCAACTAACCATTATCTATATTATATTTTTGGTCTAACAAGGTAGTTAAGTGCTTTGTTTTTTCTCACCCAACTGGCTGAAACAAGCACAACAATAATATGTCATTAGTATAGAAATATAAATCCATGGAAACAACTAACTGGCATTTAGAGTTCTTAAAACTGTTTAGCAGCTGGAAGGACCAATTTTATTCTAGGATGTGTTTCAGAGCCAACACAAGACCTAAAAATGTTGCAGTTAACCCATGTGATGATAAAATTCACTTTAATGATTATGGTTAGTCATAAAATCAAGAAATGAAAAATAAACAATATGGTATGGTATGCATAGTGGAAGCTACTGGATACAAAAACATACTTAATTATGACTAAAAAACAAGTGGATCAAGAGAGATATGAGATTAGTCACTAGTTAACCAGTTATGTGTAGAAAGATTACATTAGAAATGATAGGAGCTTGACCGACAAGAGTAGCGAGACACAACTAAGTTGGAGGAGAGTAGGAGAGGTATCAAGATGAAGGAGAATCACTCACAAGGTCAATATCGGCAAGAGACAAAGAAGAACCTCATTGATGAATGATATATTGATGAGGATGAGAGGACATTTTCATATATGAAATGTATTGGTGAAGATGGGAGGAAGTACACCAATGTGAGGTTGTGCGTGTCAGAGAAGATGTTGGGAAATCATCCTGTAACACCAGAGAAGATGCTTAGAACTCCTCCAGTTGTATTGGAGATGATCATGAAGAGACTGCCTAGAGGAAGTTAAGGTGACCAGCAAAATTAGAAGGAATTCCACCAGTGTCATCAGGGATGATGATGAGAAATCTTTCGGTTGTACTGGAGGTGGTGTTTGGGAATCCTCTAATCACACCAACAAAGTTCATGGGAACTCATTCGGTCACACTAGAAAGGATAATGGGAAGAATTAAAGTAAAGAGTTAGATGCACTAGAGTATTGTTTTGGAATTCTTTCAGCTAAATCGATAAGTATGATGGGAAATTCGTCGATGTATTGATGAATTTCAATGCAACTCTGTCGATATTACCAGAACTTTGGGAAAATTGCAAGTAAAAAAACATTCCAAAAGAAGAATCATGAAGAATCATTGCAAATGGTGAAGCACAAAGAGTGGGAAGAGAGGTTTGAGCTTTGCCATTTGCATGAGAGAGAATGAGAGGCTTTTCAGTAGAAAAGTTTAGAATGGTGGCCCAATTTATTCTCTTAGGGAAAAGATAAGAGAAGAAATTAGGGAGGGTGTTTTGCGAGAACAACAATTGGCGACACACTGGGTGCAACCAAAGTCTCTGTTAGTATTCTGGACTTATAAGCAAAAAATGTAGAGGGTCATAAAATTGATTTTAAGATCAGAAATTTCAAAGATATTGTGCATCAATTACTTGAAATATTCCACTGTGGTGGGCTCACCGATGATTCTTACATGTCGGCTAGTGAAGTTTGTCTACTCTAAATAGAGGACAGATTATGATGAGATTTATTTCCTTAAACTGTATAGACGATTTGGATTGGTATCTCAGTCATGGGATAAAGAAACAATTTCACCTAGTGTGTATATATATATATATATATATATATATATATATATCATGAAGATGTTTCTCCACTTCTTGCTAGTGTCCATAGCCTTGACGAAGATATTTGCATGTCCCTTAGGTTGGTCAATATTTTTTTCCCATTCCTTCCCAATTTATTTAGTGCATGCTTAGAATTTGGTGGATGGGGAACTCCTATGGTCACACCAAAAAGTATGATGGGAAGTTATTTGGTGTATCAAGGGATTTCAATGCAACTCCACTGATATTACTATAACTCCAAGGAAATTGCAAGTAAAGAAACCTACCAAAAGAAGAATAATGAAGAATCACTGCAAATGGTGAAGCACGAAGAGTGGGAAGAGAGGTTAGAGATTTTCCATTTGCACGAGAGAGAATGAGAGGCTTTTCAACATAAAATTTTAGATGGGGGGGGCAATTTATTCTCTTATGGAAAATAAAAGAGAAAAACTTAGGGAGGGTGTTGTGCGGGAACAACAATTGGAAACACACTAGGGAAAACCAGAATCTTTGTTAGTCTTCCCTAACTTATAAGAAGAAAAGTAGAAGGTTATAAAATTACTTTTAAGATCATAAATTCTAGAGATAATGTGCAAAAATTACCTAAAAGATTCCATTATAGTGGGATGACCAGTGATGCTTTCATGTTGTCTAGTGAAGTTCATCTACTGTAAACAGAGGATGAATTATGGTGAGATTAATTTCCTTAAATTGTGTGGACGGTTCCATTTTCTATCTCCATCATGGGGCTAATATAGTTTTGGGATAAAGAAATATTTTTCACCATATGCACATATATATATATCTCATGTGTTGCTCCACTAAACACAAGAGTCCATAACCCTGATGGAGTCACCATGATGTCAGAAATCTTTCTTCACTACCAAGGAGTGTCCATAGCCCTAGTAGAGATAGTTGCATGTCCCCTAGTCTGGTCAAGGTTTATTTCCCATTCCTTCTCAGTTTATTTAGTGCATTCTTAACATTCGGTGGATGGGAAAGAAATGGCCTTTTATCCTCATAGGGGATGACTGCCAAATATTGAGTTTATTTGAATATTTTCTACACCTAGCTACATAAAGTTATCCCTTTTGGTTTTCAACCATTAGATTTTGACACTTCACCCTTCACGTGAGCATCTAATTGGTGTGTGGATGGTTCCCTCATTACATAAGATATGCTGATGCAGGAGCATCTCAAGCGAGCCAACGCGGAACCAAAAGACAGCTGGACAAGCGCCAACGCAAATTTTTAAATTACCTTGAAATTGATGCACCATCTTAAATAAAGATAATTAAGAAGGAGTGCACTTGTATAATGTAAACAGACCTTGAGCGATTTTCTCTCGTCCTTAGTAGGTAGAAGGAATTTATAGTAGTTAATGCAAGTAGGTAGAATTGAATGTGTAGATTTGACAGTTTTAGAGCGCAAGAGGGAAACGGGATATAGACACCCTCATTGTGTATTGTAACATTAGCATCAGAGAGAGCATAAAAGAGAAACAGAGAGTTGTGTAGCAGACTCCATGTACAAAAGTTCTGAATTAATACAAAGAGAGCTGTGATTCAGACTCATGGTGTTCATATATTCTCTGTGTATGCATCTTTGAATGTTATGCTCATGAATGTTTTTCTCTTTCTGTCATGCAATTGCTTTTATGCTATGTATGAATGATTTCTTGTTGAATGCTTGAAATCTGAGAGGAAAGGGTAATGGAATGAGTTTCAATTGTTTCTCTATCTGAGCAAGAGTTCCTGCAAGGAGTGCAGTTGAAATGTCCACAAGAAGTGCATTGACAAAAGGTTCAGAGGTTTGTCTCTGAAAGCTTAGGAGAGAAAGCTTTTGTTCTCATTTCCATAGAAGTGCAGTTAGGCATAGGAGCCCTGCAAGGAGTGTGTAGGTTGAGTGAAGTCTCAGGGTCGTGAACCTAAGTGAAGTATTGAGAGATTGTTGTTGCAGGTGCGCGCAGAGTCGAAGGATTTCAACACTTGGAAGTGTTTGAAAGTCTGCTGCAAGGAGTGCGTGCAAGAGTTTTTGAAAGACTCGAAGTCATGGGAAAGCTCAGAAGGAATTGGACCTTCGAAGGAGTCGAAGGGAGAAAAGCGTCCAAGTACCTTGGAAATCTGAAGGAAGGCATAGCAACATCGGACCACAGGAGGATGAGTTCTCAAGGAAGGAACGGATGGTTGGAATTCTCTGTGGAGACTCCGCGAAGTCTTGTGAGCCGTTAGATCTCACGGAGGAGCAAGGGAGTTACCACGAGTATTCCAGAAGGTGCAAGATCAAGAGAGGCAGAGCCATCGATCCAAGTCGGTTGAGGCTGTTAGATCACTCGTGAAATTGACTATCGGGATTTCGTGAGAGGAAGGGTCGAAACCTTGGAATCCAAGTTCACAAAATTGTGAAGTGCGAAACCGTGAAGGATCGATAGGATTGTGTGGGACCATAGGAGCCAGCAAGGTGGATAGGTGGCACACTATAGACGTAGAGGTCAACCATGTCGACCACTTTGGAGTTTCATAAATCGAAGTTCCGAACAAGTGAGAAAGTTAGTTGTGAGCTAGTGCTAAGAAATGTGTCAGAGTCTGACACCTCGGGATTTCAGTGAATAGAATATCGGGATTTCAGGTCCGTTGGTAGAGTTGTATGTGAAAGTGACTCATGAAATCGCAAAAGCTGACAAGATAGAGTGATAATTGAGTCTCGAAGTTTCGGGATTCAGGGTCATAGCGAGCGAGCGCTCGACCACAGGACTTGCGATATCGCGAAGTCTGATCTCCTAAGTGCAAAGAGAGGATCCTACGCAAATTTTTTGTGGGTAGAGATTTTCTGAAAGGAAAATAGAAGAGATGTTTTAGAGTTCTTTGGGCCAACGAAAGGAGAAATATCCTGTTGGCGTGGACCTTCTGACCTGCGGGTTAAGGAGGGTGGGTGCGTCATCATTTTTGGTATCAGAGCACAGAAAGGTTTTTTTCTTTCTGTAGCAGAGAAAAATAAAATTCACCATGCCGCCAAGGAGAAGGGACAGGAAAACACCTGATCCACCAGAGGATAGGGAAATGCCGAGAAGAAGGGTCATACAGATGATTGATCTAGCCATGGAGAGAGATATGCGTGATTTACGCGCTAGACTTGAAGACATGGAGACAACACAAAGATGCACAGTCAGTGCTGGGGATCTTAGTGATTCCGAAAGCAAAGTTGAAGTTGAACGTGAAGAAGAAGTTGCAGCTGAAGATGCAGCAAACAAGCATTTGATTAAAGCTATTGCAAGAATGGGTGCAAGAGCGAAGATGGACATTCCAGTTTATGAGGGAAATATGGATGCAGAGGAGCTTCTAGACTGGATTAGAGCTCTGGACACATACTTTGACTATGAAGATGTCGAAGAAGACAAGGAAGTCAAGCATGCTGTCACAATATTGAAGGGACATGTAGCATTGTGGTGGGATGAACTACAATCTGATAGACGCTGCAAGGGCAAGAAAAAGATCAAGAGCTGGGACAGAATGATCGCGAAGATGAAGGCAAAATTCATCCCCAGAGATTACCAGATTCCTTTGTTTAGGAGGATGCAGAACCTGAGACAGAAGCTGATGACAGTGAAAGAATACACTAAGGAATTATACAGGCTAAACATCAAGGCAGTTCATTGGGAGAGCGATGATAAAAAAGTTGCCAGATACCTGAATGGCATGAGATATGACATTTAGGATGAGATGAGCATGGCAACCATCCGAACGGTGGAAGATTCTTATCAGAGGGCTCTAAAAGTGGAAGAGAAGCTGAGCCGAAAGCAGGGTCAGAGAGGCCAAGGTAGAAGTCAGCCCAGAGGCAAATCAGTTGCCCAGGATAAATATCAGATGCCCAATGAGGACTGGAAGAAACCTCAGACTCAAGTTGAGAGAGCTAGAACCTCACAGCGAGGGAAATATGCTAAACAACGAGGGAAGCATACTGAACAGAGAGGAGATTATGCTAACAATAATACTTTTCCTCGTACCATAGGTAGAGGAAGAGGAAGAGGTTGAGTAATAACATGATTCACATGTGGAAAGAATGGGCACAAGTCTTATGAGTATCTAGAGAAAAAGAAGGAGAGTGGAGAAACTCACATCGCTGAAGCACAGAGGTGAGATGTTGAGGCAGAAGACGCTGAAGGCGAAAGATCGTTGATGATGCGAAAAGTTCTTTTGACACCAGAGAAGAAGGTGGAGAGTTCAGTCCAAAGGACCAGACTTTTCAGAACTGCTTGCAAAACCAAGGACAGGGTATGCAAGGTCATTGTAGACAGTGGTAGCACAAATAATCTTGTTTCTACGGAGATGGTAGAAAAGCTGGAGCTGGAGACGATTGATCATCCAAGCCCATACAAAAGTTTGTGGCTACAAAAAGGACACCAGGTAACTGTCACTAAATAATGTTTAGTTGAATTTAAGATAGGACGATATAATGATAAGATATTATGTGATGTCATTCCTATGGATGTTTTTCATCTATTGCTGGGTAGACCATGGAAATATGACAGGAATGTGATTCATGATGGGATAATGAACACATGCACCCTAGAGAAGAATGGGAGGACACACATGTTGCTTCCAATTAAGGATAAGGAGGTAAAACCGGAAGTAAGAAACACAGTACTTCTCATAAGTGGGAAGGAACTTCTTACAGAGGTCAAGAAGAAGGAAGAACCGCAATTCATTGTGGTCAGGAAGCCAAAGATTATTTTGACCAGCACAAGAGTGGACGATTTACCAGAAGAAGTTCAGGAACTATTGGAAGAGTTTGTTGATATAGTAGTGGATGAATTACCTCGTTCGTTGCCACCAATCAGAAGTGTGAGTCATCACATTGATCTCATACCAGGAGCCAGTTTACCAAATAAAGACGTGTACAGATTGACGCCACAGGAGAATGAAGAGGTCAAAAGACAAGTCCAGGAGTTGTTGGAAAAAGGGTTGGTCAAGGAGAGCTTGAGTCCATGTGTTGTTCCAACAGTACTCAGTCCAAAGAAAGACGGAGGCTGGAGGATGTGTACTGACTCGAGAGCGATTAACAAGATAACCATTAGGTACATATTTCCATTGCCAAGGATGGATGATCTGATGGATTGCTTAAGTGGAGAAAAATGCTTTTCAAAGATTGATTTGAAAAGCAGTTATCATCAAATCAGCATGA
>JASDQU011025452.1:12968-32223 GCA_032191745.1 Picea mariana | reverse complement strand
CATTGTTTGCCCGAAACATTGGACAAGTGGGTTTTTACCCCTTCGTTTGCATTATATCCCCCCTATACAAGAAATATCGCTAACAGGTACTTTAGTTTGAAGGTCGTGGGAGGAGAGAAAGTTGAAGCTGCCTTTTCCAAAGCATTAGCATGTAAATTCTCTGTGCGAGGGATAAAAAGGATATTTACGGATGAGAAAAAAATTTCCACGATATCCGAAATGCAATTTCTATACACTCTTAGTCTGGGATGCCTGGCTAGGTACTGACAATTTACTTGTTTTACTATTAATTCTGCATCACCATATACCTCCAAGTTTTTTATATTTAGCTTTTTGGAAGGCTCTAATCCCAAGATCAATGCTTCATACTCGCACACATTATTAGTGTAATCTATGTCCCACTATAAACGGTAGGAGAACGGAACAATGAAGTTACCTTCAGGTGCCACCAAAAGAACTCCAACACCTGCCCCTTCAGAAGATGAAGCACCGTCAAAATACATTTTCCAGATACCTGTATTACACAGATATTCTGTCATGAGGTTTAAATCTTCTTGCTTTGTATCGATTTCCTCTGGATAACCATCTAGACCATCATCAAAAGACAATATGCAATTTCCCAGATCTTGGTCTGCAATGTAAATAGGGAAATTGTTTGGGTTTTGAGGGTCACTGACCGTATAGGCTAATCTTGTTTCTCTATACAATCGAGTGAACTAACCATTGAACACAGGGATTGTGGCATAAGTCATGTCCAACTGTAGAGAACCCCCCAACTTGGCTTCCCATGACCTAGATAACAACATGCCATACTTAGGGGGGATATCTGCGATAACTACATCCATAAAGACACTCTTAACCGAGACATGCGCCAGGGTAACGACTGGATATTTTATCATGCCCATACATTTAAACTTTCTTGAGTCAAAAGAGTACAAATTTCCATAAGGTCTTCTGATCTGAAGACCCAAATTTTCCATTATAATCTTTGGCATCACATTATGGGAAGCTTCAGAGTCCATCATACAGTTATGCAGCAACTGGTCATATACATTCAGGGTGATATAAAAGGTAGCGATGTTGTCTTTGGACCCTTCAAAATGGGGACCAAAAGTGATGTTAGGTCTATCATCTTCTAAGTTTATAACATCAAACTGGCTTTCTAGCTCAGGGACACCTATCATTTTGGTAATTTGTTTGCGATAATAGGGCTTTTTCGCTAATTCCACCAAAGGGATTGGTATCTTAATTTTGTTCAACTCATTTTCAAAACTAAAAGCTCTGCTCACCCTGTCTGTTTCTCCGGTTGAGGCTTCCGAATTATTCCTTTCTGACTTATTTGTCTGGACAACTTTATTGCTCATAGTCCTAGTTGAAGACGTAGCCTTTTTTACGGGTTTGGTTCCCTGTGTTTGAATTCCAACTTTCTCCCCCTCGGACTCTTGAACACTTACTATTTTAGTTTTGTTGTTGAGTGGTAAAGTCTGGTCCGAAGGAGGCTCGTAAGCTTGACCTCTCTGAAGGATTGTCTTGTGTTGAATTGTTGAGGTATGTTTATTCTTAGACCTCAGGTTGTACCTTGGTTGAAACTCAACTATCATTATCTCAGTTTCTGGTTGGGATTCACGGTTCTCAGTGTGATCACCCTCTTCACCCTCATTTGGTGTTTTTGGCATATTCAAAGATTTTTCATAGTCTTCACGAGTCAGATATGGTTGACTACAGTCATCGCCGAAATTCGTGACATCATTATCCGAATCCTTGAAGTCTTGGAAATCGTTAGCTCCTATAAAATTTTCATTCTTCAAGGGAGTCTGTATTTTTTGATCTTCCCTTTTTATTGGTTTTTTATGGTTCTAGGGGTTTGGGTTCCTCTTGAAATCCTTTTTGGGGTAAGAGTCAGCCTTAGCTTGTTCGAGTTCCATTCGGGCTATTTTATTTGACAACTCTTTAATCACTCTAGCCATATCGTCCACCCTATCGTAGGAATCTCTATTGGACCCTGACGGGCCTGCTTGTTCTTTAAAGCACTTGGTCTCTCGGTTTCCAGTCTCTACTCTAGCTTTAAGCTTACCCGAAGCCATCATGTTAGACTCTATTTCTACCGCATCATCCTGCATACGGTTTAAGGTGGCTCCACTTCACTCTCGTAGAAGTAGTGCAAAATCCAGCTCGAAAGCTCCAGTGAAAGTCACTTTGGATGCTGGTTGGGATGTTTTGACCTCATCTAGGATTTTATTGTACAGTTTGTTGAATCTATGAATGAATTCCATGACTATTTCTAAGTTATTTTTCTTCAAAGACACAAATCCGGTTAGATAATAGAGATGATAATTTCGCTCACCCAATTGTTTGAGGAAAGCATCTTCCAAAGCATCATAAGATAGGATAGAGGCCGCGGGTAGGCTCCGAAACCAAGCCTGGACCTGACCCTCAAAAGTTTGGACAAGGATCCTAGAATAGAAATCCTCGTGCTCGATACCAAATACATTTGTGAATTGGTCGAAAAAATTAATATGTTCAGCCGCAGTCAGATCCCCTTCACCGGTGAATTTCAATAATTTTTTTATGTAATTTTCTGGAAGATCGTGTAGGGGGACGGACAATACTAATGGGGCGTATCTAGATGCAAATTTCGCAAAAAATATGGGAGGGGGGGCAGGACCTTGACCTCCACCTCCTCCTAGAGGGACACCTCCACCTCCTCCTAAAGGGACTCCTCCCCCTCCTCCTCCGATAAACCCTCCACCTCCTCCTATAAACCCTCCACCTCCTCCTCCGATGGCTGCCATCATTCTTTGTAAAAAGTTAAAAAGGGGGTTTTCGAAAATTAAAAGGGAATCTTTATTTTCTTCTTGAAGAGAAGACTCTGATGAGGAAGGATAAGGAATGCGAGGAGTTGGTTCCTAGGACTTGCAAGAGACGGAATCGAGAAAACCGACGGGTGTGAGAAATGAGTGTGTAACACACTCTTCAAGATTTGGAGAAGTTGGGAAATTCAACTGAAGATAAGATGGTGTTTTAAAAGCCGACGAACCTTCAAGAGGGCCCTTTCCTCTCTGTACGAAGGGGACTGTTGGATGAATATCACTCCTAATTTCAGAGCAGATTGGTGTTGAATGTTTAGCGTCAAAGCAAGGACTGAGCGAGGTTGAGGGTTCGGAAGGACTCTCATCCTTCAGTGATGGGATTTCAAGTTGGGAAACTGCAGTGGTTGGCTTAAAAGAGCCTCTCTCCTTTAGAATTTTCTTAGGATCTGTAACTGGCGTGATCATCTCACCATCCGGGTTTTGTATGGTATTGCTTCGACCGAATTTTTTTTTGTTTCTTCGTGGAGTCACCGAGTGAAAAATAAAAATCCTTAAAAGGTGTGTATGCTTTGTTCACTATCAAAGGGTAACACTTTCAATGAAAAATAAATGTCGTTTTCCCAGGGAAAAAGATTTCGTAACATCACTCCCCGACAACGGTGCTAGAAAGATGTTATTCCTGAGTCTGTACTTAAGGCTCAAAGCTAGAGTGTCAAGGCATCCGGAAGTAGTTAAAATATGGAGAAGAGAGAAACGTCAACTTTTGGGGAAGGAAAGTAAGGGATATTTCTCCGTAGGCGTTGTCTGGCTTCGAACTCTTCTTGGATAGTTATGTCTCGTTCAATGGTTGCCCATGATTGTTCAAGTTTGGCTCGGTTAGTTGTCATTTTAAGGATGGTATTGAAGAGGTTTAAGGTGATGTGTGTTTGTTTCAATAGTCTGGGTTCAACATTAGGTTGAGTTGGTACAGAAACTGTCATGGGGGAAACAGCACAGGCAGGAAAAACTTTAAGAGAGGTTAATTGTTGTCTCAGTTTAGTCTAATAAAAGAGAACTTACGGTTGCAGAGTTAAAATATGAATGCAAATATAAGGCACGTTCCTATAACTGTATTATATTTTAATAAAAGGGGCGAGATGGGAGAAAAACATTGAGCCGTTTACAGTGTCAGGTTCCTACCAGGGGAAAATCTCACGAAGTAAATGGGAAAAGAAAATATGTAAGAAAATAACCGATGTAACAAAAAATACATGTAGAATTCTGAAACTGTAGATTGGTCTTACACCGGTGATAGCTGGTGCAGAGGAAAGACAATAAACAATTACAGAAAACCCAAATTTATTCATTATAGTAGTGGTCGTACTAAAGTATAACGAAGCACATCAATTATAAATATGAATTGAAATTGAAGATGAGGAACAAGAAAGAAAACTTGTAATACAATAGTGATGGAATTGAGAATCTCAGATCTGCTTGTATTAAATCTCAATGTAAAAACATTCTTACAAAATCTCAAAAAGGGTCCAGCCCTGTTTATTTCTTTCTGGGGTATATTTATACAATTTTTTTTAAAGCAGGTAGAATTTCTTTCTGGGGTATATTTATACAATTTTTCAGTTATGATAGAGGAGAGAGAAATCGCTCCATTTCTCCTACTCTGTCTTCGCTTGATGCCAGGTGTTCGCCGTCGGGCAGACTCGGTGAAGGTGATGCATCTTTCCACTAGCTGGGATATGAGCCATGAAGTTTCTGCTTGAAATCTAGCCTCGACGAAGTAACATTCTTGGGCAATCTGCTGTAGTTTGTCCTCCATTTGCGCGTCGATGATGTCGAGGGAACTTAGGTGCGTGCTGGGTTTGATCATATATTTATCAATGCGGGCAATATCCACTATATTCATCTTAGAGATATCAGCCGAATCTCTTTCTTCCTTATCCTTTAGACCAAGTAAGATTTGTTCCACATTCATTTGCATCAACGCTTCGGCATTGCCTCCACTATCAATGCCCAGCAGCTCGCCATCTATAGAATTAAAGGCTTCTTCTAGGGAATTGGTTACCTTCTAGGCTTGCTCCTTTCCCATGGCAATGTTGTGCTCCCAATCCTTCAACAGAATATTTCCTCGGGTTTGCTTCGAAATGGAGAACACATGAGTACTTGATGAAACCCAGCTGTTAGTGGCTATCACCGCCTCCTGGAATGCGACCTGAGCTGCTCCTGCATCCCTTTCTCTGGCCGTCAAGTTCTCGGAAACTTGGTGGACCAACAAACAGTTTTCCTGGATCGCTCCCACTTTGGTGAGAAAATTCTATTGTGCTGAAGAGATTCTGCTCTGAATATCGATCACTCAGGATTTAAATATCTCGATGTCTATCATTTTTCTCTTGGCTATTGCTACCCGAGACTGCAGCTGTTCAATCAAAATCCTCTGTTGGGTCACCTGTGTCTGACCATATCGGACCATCGATTGTGCTTGCTCAAACTTAACTCTGAGCACCTCCATTTCATTTTTGTCGGCCAATCTGGCCCATTCCATTTCCATGCTAGCCTGACCTTTAGCATTCTCCATGGCTGTGGCCAATCTGGCGTCGAGAGTCTGGATAAGGCGATTCTTCCTTTCTAGTTGGTTCTTCAAAAGTCCAACCGAAAATTGATTCGCCAATGCATACGCTCCTAGCGTACCTGCGATCTCGGTGGTGAATTGCTCATTCTTTTTATTCTTTCCATCGGTCATAACTTTGTACTTCTTAGCAGTCGACTCTCCCTCCTGGTAGAATTCCCTTTTTACTACTGCTTTCCTCTTTTTATCAAAAAAGAACTCATTTGGAGGTAGTTCTTCTGCTCTTATGGGCCTCAGCTCCTCATTGAATATCCATCCTTCTCCGATATTCCCCTGTGCTGACTGCAAGGGCGTGACAAAAGTGATGGGTTCTCCGATTTGTTTTGCGGACTTTCCTAGAGTATCAACATGACTTTGTCTTTTTGGTGGTTCTGGAGTCTTTATCTCGGTCTCTGGCTTCTATTTCTTTGGTGGGTCCGGAGTCTTTACCTCGGTCTCCAGCTTCTGTTTCTTTGGAGGGTCCGGAGTCTTTACCTTTTCTTCGGGATTCTTCATTGGTCCCATCTTGTCATGGTGTTTTCCAGGGTCAGGAGTTGTGTCTTTAGAACCTTCAACATCCTTCTATTTCGTCTCGGAAACATCCGGACTCCCACTTCGCAACACAACGGGTAGACCACTTCGTTTATGTACCTGGAATTTCAATAGAGTGGCTGTGTCTTTGGGTGCCAGGGATTGGATCCTAGCTATAACCTCTTCATAAGACCTCGCCCCTCAGAAAATGTCATCCGAGGGTGAATTATCGTGCTCAAATCTCTTGATCCCACAATTAGCTAAATGGTTTCTCACAACCCTTTGTGGATCATGTTTCTTATACTTGATGGAGACCAAATTTAGGTCTTCCAGGGCTGCAGCCTTGGCTTTGGCATGCCTGAAATCTAATAAAGAATAAGAATTCAGTCGAATGGGAAAAGACAGCCATACCTTCTTTGAGTACCCTTTGAGTTCTTTACTCACCCCGCCAGTTACTGTTTGTTAGGTGACCTCACGACAAGCCAGCTTGTCGGGAATGAACAATGGCAGTGCATGCAGGGGAACAATAGCCCCAAAGACTCTGAATTATGAGAACTCTGCCTCTATGTACAAGTCCACTATGCCACTCAGATTTGCTACAATGCTGTCCAAGATATGAGGTGGTGGGTGAAGAAAAATGGAAATATGCAAGGGCACCATCACCCAGTTAAAAATTTTGTATGCGAAACTTTCCGCTTTATTCTCCCATAGATTTTTGTGATATACATGTATGGGTCTATCTTCGGCCCGAGTCCAACCCCATCTCGTCAATGGAAATGGTGTCATGGAACATATTGCGTCCATAATATATGCGGGCATGAAGAATGAGGACGACCTCCCACTTTCCTTCTGCTCCCAATACTCTGTGACTCGGTTGGCCAAACTATCCGAGAGTATCTTTGCCCAATTAAAAGAGCAACCTTCTACGACCTGAAACATTAGAGACACCCACACAATGAAAAAATGTGATGTGTCCTCTCTCCCAAATAGCCGACATGTCATCATGGCCACATATTTATATTGTGGCTCCAACGAAGCGATTGAATAAACGCCCTGGTCATTTGCTCTGAATTTCACGGTGCACGAAACCCAATCCTTTATCAAACTGACCATGGTTCTATCATATTGTGTGCACTCCTTCTCTTTGAATTCCTCCAAGAACTCAGTGCCATATGTGTATTAAGACGTCATCGGGAGTTTATACATTGTTTGGATATTCTCTGGCCTAAAAGTCCAGACCGTGACCTTCTGCCCATTCATGATAGTCCTGGTGGCTATGTCTACGTGATCCAACGCCCATTGGATCATGTCATAATATGGGAGAAACTGTCGTCTAGATGCCACCCTGTGCATTCCGGATTGGACAACTATCTTGTATTTGGTGTTTAGATCATCCTTTTCATTGTTGTCTGAGTCGTCTGAATAATCCACCAATTTCGATTGCAAAATGTCTGAAACAAATGACTAGTTGGGGACCGAGTTGACACTTCGGGGTGAATTGTCAGAGACATTGTCCGAGCCTTGTCCTACGATCTCAACATTTGCCTTTGTTGCTTTCAACGGAGCCATAGCTGAAGCTTGTGTTTTAGCTCTTTTGCGATAAAACTGCGTATACATGCAGAAATTAGTTTACTCGGAATTGATGAGCTCTGCGTGCTTATGAAAATGCGTTCATTATAATGAAATGAAACTCTTATATATATTTGAAAACTCGGTACCTTTCAAAATAATCCTATCAAATCGTAATTAGAAATAAATTTATTGCGTAAAATCCGATCTTATATGCGTAGATTTACCCTATTTCTCCATAAATGTCATAAATTTCTGGCGGTTTGACAGTCAGTCGAAGTATGGAGAGAAATGGATACCTCGGGAAATGTGTAAGCCTCGAGGCGTGAGATATATCTTTCTTTATCTTAATTAATCCAATCCCACCAATGTTAATCAATTTATTCGCCATTCGTTATATCGTGGAATTCACTTTAACATTTTGAGTCTCTAACTCTCGAGACCGCAAGGACCGATTTTGGTTTAATTAAAGGTAATTGTGATTTGGATGCATAATTAATTTTATAATTATTTCATTTGCCGTATAGCGATTCGGGATTTTGAAGACAAGTTTCTGGGAGATTTATACACCGAGTCACGAAACCGCGAGACTGCGAATCAAGACTAAATTAAGGGGAAGATAATCTTGAATTAAGTGACTAATTAATCATGTTATAATTACCTCGTGACTTCGTGAGTCGGGGTTTAGAGGCTCGAATTTTCAAAAAAGATAATGCCAAGTGGAGAAATACCGAGAACAACTTTTACAGTGGTTATCTTTTTTCCTTTGATCCTTGACATGGGTTATCCAGAAAGGACTTCGCGTTCTCGGTTCTCAGGGCTGTAAAAATAAAATTTCGGACTTGGCGAATGCCGAGGCATGAAACCCCGACGATGTCTAATCATGAGTTAAAATATTTTACCCTGGTTACTGTCTTGAGTGAAATTTTAAAATGAATTTACCGTTTCGTGACTCGAGACGTGCGAACTCATGGATTATAGCAACCGACCTGTGAGATTCCGAAGTAAGAGAAAAAGGAGTGAACATTCTTACGAAAAGGGACTTGTTTCGAGAGTAGAAAATCATCACTGATCATGCGACCAGGTTTTAGAGGTCTCATCATCTCTGAAAAAAAAAGAAAATCAACTTTAGATTTCAAGTATCAAATTGAAAATTTTGACAGGCCAAAAACAAAGGCGGCTCCAACAACCGCCAACTAGCCTTGTGTTTTTGTGCAATACTGGCTGCTAGAATGAGTGTCGAATCGAGTGTCAGAACAAGTATTGGAACGAGTGTCGGATCAAGTGTCAAAACTAGAAAATGGTGTGTTTTTGCCCTGTAACACCAAAAAAGTGTGAATTAACTCTTGGAAGCATAAAAACATGATAAATTATACTTGATTCAATCATTAAACATGAGCTACACATACCTTATGGTGATCGTATCGATTTACCATAAAATTCTTCAAAAAGATCCTTTAAAATATGAAAACACGCATATGTACATATGGAAAAAGTGTATAATAACATCATGAAAATGATCATATCTCGGGCCCAACAGGTTGAATTTGATCACACTCCAACGTTTGATAAGATTTTTCTTGGATTAAATGTTCATCACATTCTGACATCAAATTATGTTTGACACATTGAGATGTATGGTTATGTTCATCACATTGCAATATTAATCAAAAAATAGGTTGTATTGCATGATATTGTGATGTTCATGAAGGGTTATGTTGAATTGCAATGTCAAGGATTATTTTGGATTGCAACATTCATCAAGGGTTGCACTGGATTGCAACATTCGTCAAGGTATTATGGTTGAATTTCATCACATTCTGATGTAAATCATTATGTTACGTTGTCACATTAGTCAAGGGATGGTTGTTGAATTTTGTCACATTTTTACGTTTTTCAAGGGTTATGTCACACTGTGAAATATGCCAAGGGTTATGTTGGATTATGATGTTCCCTGATTTTTGTTTCACTTTACAAATTTCATATTTGTTGTGTTATGTTGAATTTCTATGATTGTCTATGGTTATGTAACTTTGTGAGGTTCATTAAGGGGTATGTCACCTTCTGACATTCCTTCAGGGTTATGTTTTAATGAGATGTTCCTGAATGGTCATGATGCATTGTGATATTCATATTGCTCAAATTATAACAAAATTTTATGTTTCTCATTGGTTATGTTGTATTGTGACATTCACAAAGGGTTGCATTGTGTTCAAAGGTGTATATCAACATAACCACACGTAACCTAGGTTGATCATGGTTGGCCATGATTGACTATGGTTGAAAATTAGTTCCCATATGAATATATTTAACAAAGGTTTTCTATGGTTATGTTACATTGTGACATTCATGTTGGTTGAATTTTTTTTAATTTTTATGTTCATCAACGGTTGTGACACAATGATGCAATGTCCATCAGGGGTGTTTTCACATTGAGACATTCCTAAAGGGTTTTCTTCAATTATTATGTTCCCAATGGGTATTTTTCATTGTGATGTTCATATTTTGTTCACAAATGTCGAACCGTACACTCCTCAATCGTTATGTTGCATTGCCACATTCATCAAGGGTTATATCACTTTTTGATGTTCCTTAAGGAATATGTTTTACTGTGATTTTCCTAAAAATTAAGTTGCATTGTGATATTCATCTTAGTTGAATTATATGGAATTGATATGTTCCTTAATGGTTAACTCACATTGTAACATTTATCATGTGGCTTACGTCAAATTTATGATGTTGGTTAATTATTATAACATATTATATTTGAAAAAACAAATCTAATATGTTTACATGGGTTTGAAAAAATATGTGTAAGTTTGATTTGTAATTTAGAAGGAACACGGTAAGAGTTATACAATGGAGTGACCAGAAACATGCATTCATTAACTAATTTGTTTTTCTCATGAATTTAAAAAATAAAATGCTTTGAGAAAATAAACATTTAATCATAATATAAAATTAAATTTCAAAGTCTAATACCCTAACATGGTTTATAAAAAAATAATATTGATATTAAAAACTAAATAAATTATTATTATTAATTCATCGTATGTAGTAACTAACAATTGTGACTCTTTCTAATTCACATTTCGGCATGGCACTTGCATATATAATAATTGAAAATTAACATTGTTAAGTTCTATAATATAACAAGAAGAAACATGTGTTGATTAATATAAATGGTTTGACAAAAAATACATTAAAGTTTAATACTAGGTCACATCTGAACAATTTTTCTTTAATATAATATAGAATTTAAAATTTACACTCAACAAAATATTAAAAAAATATTAATGTTTAATTAATAATACATCTTCACTTAACATAATTTTTTTTATGCATAGCATACTTTAAAATGTTTTACTTAGAACAAAAAAAAAAAATAACTATGTACTAATCATGAGAATTTTTTTCCCAAAAGGGTTGGATCCAATGGTGGAAAGTGAGGAGTTTTCCACCATTAGAAAATGTTCAATTACAATGAGGGATGATTAACCTGGATCCATGGGGGAACCTTGAGGTAGTGAACAAATGTGTGGTTCCACTTACAGATATTACATTAACTGATATCATGGTCCATGCACACATAACTGGACCAAATCCCACCCCCATGTCCTTCAATTTTGTTTTTCTTAATTCTCGAATGTTGTTTCTTCCAGTTCTACATGAAACATAGATGACATGATAGAATTGATGCTTCGCCTAAGGGACCAGATGGATGTGACCATCATGAACCATAATACACCTTCCCCCTCACTATTCCATAAGAAATTAATGCAAACTCCAAGTGGTGTGTGTCTGCAAGTGAGAGAGGATTGTGTAATTGATGGAGATACACATGGAGATGATTGGCATGATAAACCACATCGGCCTCATAAAGTAGATAAAGTCCCTCATTGGTATGTCCATTCATTTGGAATCATTTTGGAAGTGTACTTCAAGGGTTACAAGTGTCTAGAAATTATTATGATGAGGAGTGTGGCATCACTCAGAGGGATATAACTTTCCAGTCTCATGAAGAAGCTAGGGCAAGGTTGGTATCCCTATCTTGATTTGAAAAAATAATTGGTTCTTAAGAGGGGCATTTCATTCATGAGTGAAATCATTATCATGAGAGGGAGGAGGAGGCACACATGAATTATCATCATTCATCCCTTTATGATAAAAATGAGTGAAGAAAGAGGGGTAAGTTGGTTGATGGATAATAGTTCAAATATTGAACTGATTTATAGCTAGGGTCATTCTTTGGTAGCTTCCCACCTCTGGTGGATTTGGGTTTAATATGATTTTTCTTATCGTTCACTAATTGTTATTCTTTTGTTTGTGTTTATGAACATGGAACTATGAGGATGGAATCCATGTTCCCCTTATAGGACGATGTCCCATGCTTCCAAGGCAGTAATGGTTGCCATCAAGTTTTATGAAGAATTTGTTCCTAAGGAGGACAAAGAAACTATGAAAGGATTGGAAGCATAAGTATTCCAAACTTTGTATTTTATAGATGATAAAGAGGTATATTTTCATGTGGGGGGATTAATTCCTGATATTAGTTGCACCAAGACTAGGAAATCAAAGTTTTTTCATACCCTCGAATTATACTGGAACATGAAAATGATTGTTTCCTTAGGCATGCTACCCAAGGAGGAAGATCGTAATACCCTGGTTTTCAGACTCCATATTTATAATGTATTTTATTTATTTGATGAAGGGACAATGTGACCAAACATTTAAAAGAGGGTAGAGTGGCTAGGAAATGTAATACTTTGAATATTGCAAATAATTGTATACATCATTGGATGCAATATGAACAAAGACAAGATTTATAGGGGGATATGATTCAATGAGAGAGGAGGCTAAATGGGATAAGCATTTTTATAATATTGTATTTACCCATCTTGGTTTTAACTGCGAAAAGTGGTTACATGATCTTCTTGAGGGGGGGAAGGCCATATGGTCCTTGATTTCATGTAATTATATAAATGCCTCTTGTGGGATGTTTGGGGGTTCTTCTACATTCAATGTTCCACTCTATCATAAGGCTCATTCATTCTTATTCTTGGTTGGGACACGACGATGAATTGTTGAGGAAAGAATCCATTGATTTGTTGGATGTAGTAATTAATGGTGTATTCCAGTGATCAAATTCTATCTGCAAGCTTGAGATAAATTAGCATGTGCTAAACATTGCTCCTATTTGCAAATAATCAGAGTCTCAACATGAATATTCTTGACCTGATGCATTGGATCCCTGGAAAAAGTGGACAACACGAGGGACTGTATGGAAGTGAATGGGTTTCATTGTCTTTCAGTGGTGTAAGAAGGAGAGAAGATAACTAGTGTACTTTGGATTGTTGTGTGTTGAGAAACTCGTGAGAGCTTGAGTGTTGACTGGTTTGGGAAGCTAAGTGTCTCTCTAGAAGCTGTATTTGTTGATTTATAGCCTTGGATCAAGGCTGACATGCTATTGATACTTGGATCGTTAGTGTTTAAGGTGGGGTGGAACGTCCCTTGTCTGCAACTAGTTGGTGATTGGTTTTTTTTAAGATAAGTTCTCTGAGTAATGTTTTTGTTTTCCTCTTTATTTATTTCTACTGTGTATTATTTATTATCTTTGAGACTCGTATTTTTAAAGTTCTTTATTGTTGGTCATTTTTGTGCAAGGCATGTTTAAGCATTCTTTTTGAGTCTATAATGAATATTGATTATTGCATGAGATGTAATTGTGTTTCTTTCATGCTTATTTCTTAATCAATCATCGTCAAAGTTTGAAATAAATTCTTTTAGTGTATTTTTTAAGTATCATGGTCCGACCTTGTTGGTTGGGTAAGTTACAAAGACTTTCGCTAGCTCAAAGGTTGATTGGAAGCTTTGGAAACTTCGAATGTTTATCTGATAGAGGTAGTGACTTAGCTTTCTCATCTTCATGGAGGGGATTTCATTCCTCGAGACAGCTATCAAATTGGTCCCGAAACTTCTATTGTTGATGCTCAACAAGTTGACTTGGGACCCATCTTCCCTCAGGTTCCTCAGGCTTAATGATTGTTAGGGCTCTGGTTTTCATCTTTTATTTGTTTCTGCTATCTAGCTTCAAATAATATAAAGAATCATAATAGTGGACATGGACCTTTAGGATTGATGCTTTTGAGTTTTTAAATACATATGCTAAATTCTACAACTTGGTTTCAACTTTGGGGCATATTTATTTTGGGGATGTTTGCTCGAGCTTAAGAATTGAGATTTATTCCTATATGAATGCTTATAAAATATGCTTATTTAATTTTAGAAATTTTGTTATATATATATATATATATATATATATGGATTTCAAAAAATGCATATTACAAAAATTAAATCAAGAATATTAAATAAAATATTAACTGTATTATATTATATTATAAAAATCAAAATATTATATTATATTATATTAAAAATCAACTATATTATATTTAAAAAATTAAATCAACTATATTTAAAAAAAAAAAAATGTTCTATTATACTATAAAAATCAAAATATTATATTACATTATAATATATTAAAAATCAACTATATTATATTAAATCAATGATATTTAAATTTAGTACTAAATTTAGTAGTAGAAAAATTAAATGAACTATATTTGAAGAAGAATGATTTCAAATAAATTAATATTGCCAAAACAAAATCAAGTATATTTATAGTATGATTTTTTTGAAATCATCCTTTTAATGAAGGGAGTTTGGTAAATGAACTCCAACCTTTTTTTAGAATTGTGAAAATAGGAGAATATATATTAATTCGATCCATATTAAAACCTTAAACAACTTTGACATCGATATTCAAGAATTCCATTATGAAATTTGAGTTTGAGGAAAAATATTATAGGGGTCAAGAAAAAAATGAAATTTACAAAAGGGTCAAGAACAACATGAAATTTACAAAATGCATCCTACATGAAGCAATGGTTTGTATGACCTTCCATGTTTACAAATACACTTTATGCTAAACACGTTAATCACATATATATAAGAAAGCAATGAGAAACTTGATGCAAAGAATAGAAAATAAATAATAATAAGAGATCATAACATATCCACTAATATCTTTGGATGGTGATTTTTGTAGGAACTACAATGGGAATCACCACTTGTATTTTGTGATCAAAATCCCCAAAGCATTAAAAGACTATGTTATTAATTTCTCAATATGTTAGCATTCTTTGATCTAAGTTTGAACGACGAATTTCTCTATGAAACAAGTGACCCTCTCACTCCACCTCCCCACTATATGCTTGATGCCACCGCTACCCATTCAAGCACAACATGAAGCAATGAAAAATGGCTTGGAGGTAGATACAGGGAGTTGGACAAGTGCAATACATTGCTAAAGCATCAAATAAAACATGACAATTAATTTACTAAATGCATGTAAGCTTTCATTTATCACAACATTATGTAATCACAACCTTCAATTTAAGAGAGAGGACTAAACAATTCTTCATTAATTGAATCTTAGTGATAGACATCAAATACCGTGAAAGAAAATTCTAAAGAAAGAAAAAAAAAATAAACTGAATTTGAAAAGACATTCCACTCATTAAAAATACAAAAATTCTAAGTTCTTCAATTAATATTTCTATTATCATCTCATAGTCTACATGATATTTTCAAGACTTGAGTGTTGAGATTCCATAGTCTACATGATATTTTCAAGACTTGAGTGTTTAGATTAAAAATATAGTTAGCTTCCACCCCTTCAAATTCAAATTCCACATCCAAAGTCTAAATTGAAAATGTTATTATCTTCCAATTGTCAAAATTACAATTCAACCTCTCATTTTCACATTAAGATTGAAGAATGTTCTTATCTTCCAACAATCCAAATTAAAATTATAATTTAGAAGAGAAATAATATGGTTAGAGAGAAGTGTTATCACCCCTAAGTGAAACTTATGCCTTTATAATTTTTATTTTTTAGGATCTCTGTTTCAACCCCATACCAAAAGAAAAAAAAGCGTACAACCAAACTTTCTCTTCCAGCCTTCCTAATTAAAATTCTAATTTAGAAGGGAAATAATATGGTCCGAGAGAAGTGTTATCACCCCTCAGTGAAAACATATGCCCTTATTATTTTCATTTTTTAGGATCTCATGTTATTCCACATACCAAAACGAAGAGTTACCAACCGAAAGGAATAGTTACTAAGTTTGAATTCAAATTTGAATTTGATACAATATGAAAAAAAAGAAATACAATCAAACTTTCTCTTCCGACATTCCAAATTAAAATTCTAATTTAGAAGGGAAATAATATGGTCACATAGAAGTGTTATCACCCCTCAATGAAAAAATATGCCATTATTATTTTTTGTTTTAGGACCTCCCGTTAGACCCCATACCAAAAAGAAGAGTTACCAACCAAAAGGAAGATTTACCAAGTTTGAATTCAAATTTGAATTTGATACATTATGAAAAAAAAAAATAGTACAACCAAACTTTCTCTTATAGTTAATCAAACCACCGGTTGGATCTATCACCTTCCTTGGGGAAATAAAGCCTCCTTGGGGCAAGAAAGCCTTGAGCATCCAATCCCAGACCTATTTTTGAGTTTGGTCTATGTAGTCTCATAGAGACAAACCTATCTCACATAAAAACTACTAACTCATTGAGTCATGTGTATAGTTTCAATGTAGTTTTGTTTTAGCTGGTAACATAGAAAAGGCTCGAATCTACTTGGAATTTTTCAATCTTTATTTTGAAACAGATATGAAACTTTTTTTTTCCTATAGAATATTATGTTTTCAATTTTTATTCATTTAAATTTTGAAATGTGTATGTTACTTTCTTTTTCTACTTTATAACATAGTTATTTAGTTTAAAGTTGTTCAATATCGTGTGCTTTAAAATTTATGTCAACGTATTTTATTTATTAAAAACACCATTTTCACTATATTCAATATCATATTTTGTAAATATTCTTTTACTTAGATATTGTGAATATTTTTTCACTTGAAACTGTTTAATATTTATTATTTATATGATATTACAAAAGATATAATTATATGTTTGAAATTGTGTGTAGGAAAAATAACAAAATCCTATAAAAACTTATACAATAAGTTTTTAAAATAATATCTACTTGAAAATTTTGAAGTCAACACTTTATAAAATATTATTAATCTCATAAACTAAATTATCATTATATTTTATATTTCACTTTACCTTAATATTAATATTTCTTTCAATTAAACTATTTCATATATATTTACTTTTATGATTATAGGTTAATATATCTTATTGAACTTAAATATTAATTTTTGGGTTAAATACTTTATAAAATATTATTAAACATGCAAGCTGAATTGTATTGTATTTATATTGCATTTTACTTAATATTTGTTAATATATACAGATTTAATTTCATGATTATAAGATAATATATCCAATTGAACTTAAATATTTTTATCTTTTATGTGTTGTCTTGCCAAGTGTATAGAAACAAAAAAAACAGCGGTGAAGTTTGCATTGCCATTGTCAATATGTAGAATTGACAAGTGACTGTGGTAGTCACTCATGGTGACCAATAAATATCTAGTTATAAGTCATTTAATTGCGTAGACACCCAACACACTCTGAACCCTCAGCATGTCATTTTTCTAAATTTGAATATTTGAATTTAAATTCTGAAAGGATAACAATTAGACGGTTGGATAATTTTACATAATTATAAATTCAATGGTCAGTTTGTCTTCGTTGGCATTCTAATGGATAGTGAAATTCAATGATGTCAACCATTTTATCATTATTCACATCTAGCATGCCTTTTGTATAAAGATTGGAAGAATTAAGTTCACACAACACAAACAGTTTTCATTACTTAACAAACAAATGGAGGTTACATATATAACATGCAGATCAGTGACTCAAGTGAATCTGATTAGCTAAAAATAGTAAACCTAGAAACTCACAGTTACAACAGTCATAGTTATCTCTTACTAAAGTAAGCTTTATTCTAACACCCTCCCTTCATGCTTACTTTACAAATTACAATACAACACAAAAGATTACAACACTAGAAATTTCATCTGTTTGTCTAATCTGGTCTTCCTCAGCACTGAAACTCACTTTGCAATCACACGGCTTCTTCTCTTTATTCTTCCCCTTCTTCGAGCTACCCACTGACACACTTAAAGTCAAAATGCCTATGACCATCATTGTAGCACTTGTATACTGGAAAATTTGACAACACGGCTCATCGGGGCTTCCGTGATAAAAGGTGCCAATTATTGATTCATTCTATTAACTTTCCTTCATCCGTCGGATTTTTTCTTTAAGCTATCCTTCAATATATAGAAGAACAGTTTGGATACTGAATATCTTCAACATTCATTTACACAAGGTGACTTCCAATAAAAACATTGTACTTGAAACTGGGGCTACCAGCTTGCATCAAGATACAAGTTCTTATTTTTACATAAACACTTATATAAAAACTTTAAAATCACAAGGTAACCTGTAACTTTTGACTTTGAAGCACCAAAGTACAACAATAATCTTCATTTTTTAACAGACTTCAACCAGTCATGTGTTTCTTATAGCTCCAAAGAACATGAAGAACAGCAAGCCTGAATTATGTCACTCTGTTACATATTTGGTTCATCATCATTTGATTACAAATAAAATCACACTCTCTCACACACATATAATATATCTAACATACATAAACAAAATTTAAACACACCACACAAAATTTCAAGAACATTAGAAACATTTTACTGTGAATTTCAGGACTGAAGATCTGGCCATAAATCCCCGTAATGAGATTGTCCATAATTCTGGGCAACTTTAACCAGGCAGGAAGGCAACGCACAGTCTTCCTCTTCTTCGATATCAACACAATTATGCATGATAAAATGCCTACCTCCCTCATATTCGAAAGAATCTTCCATGATTAACAGATTTGCAATCCAAAATCAAAATAGCAACAATTCTGCAAAAAATAGCAGTGGCACCTTCCTCTCCAGGGAGATGGCGATGACACTACAAATTCCAGCTACAAATGCCAGGTGTCTTCTATTAATGTCCCACTCTTTTCACTAACTGATCAAGACTCCCACAATTGCAGCGACCCAGATTTGGAAGGGAGATTGATGACACATTGTCCTCTCACAGCAACTTCCTTCTTCAGATTGCGTGCAGGCAGCTTCAGTCTTTCAAAAGTCCTCTGCGATTGCTCTCTTTCTCAATTTCATACAGCAACAAATTCCACTAGAATCTCCAGATCATAGTCTTCTTGGATCCTCTCTCCCACAACATGCAACAATTAATTAGATGGCAACAGTGTACAACATCCTTCTGCAAATTCGTGGTGGCTCCTTCCTTCAGCGGAAATCTTCACGCAAATCAGACTCTTCTACGTGATTTCAACCAATGGAGGAATGTCCCTCCTTGTAAGCTCGTGGATTTAGCAAAGCTCGCCCACACTATCCATGCCTTCTCCCCGTGGCTCTAATACCATATAAAGATTGAAAGAATTAAGTTCACACAACACACATAGTTTTCATTACTTAATAAACAAATGGAGGTTACATATATAGCATGCAGATCACTGACTCAAATGGATCTGATTAGCTAAAAATAGTAAACCTAGAAACTCACAGTTACAACAGTCATGGTTGAAACTCACAGTTACAACAGTCATAGTTATCTCTTACTAAAGTAAGCTCTACTCTAACATTTTGTTTATCATTTTATTTTCTTTATTTCTT
>JASDQU011025451.1:10052-29989 GCA_032191745.1 Picea mariana | reverse complement strand
TGAGTTTTGGTAAACCTGTGACAGCTTTGCATATGTATGGTAGCGCCTTGTAGTTAATGTGAGCTAATCTTCTATGCCAAAGTTCACATGAATTTTCAATGGTGCGGGTCATGGTAGCTTCTGAGTGACCCTTTAGCTTACACAAGCCATTTTCTTCACTTCCAATGATGATTGCTTCATTTAAGGTTTCTCCTTTAGCCCACATAAGAACTTCTCCATCTATAAAGGTAACTTTGAAGCCTTTTTTTTCTAAAGCTGAAATGGAGAGTAGGTTCTTTGTCAAACTTGGTACATAAAGTATGTCCTTCATCTTCATTGAATTCCCTGAATTCAGTTTGTAGTTTGATTCTCCCACTCCCCTGATGGGATATTGGTAATCATCTCCAAGTGTCACTTTCTGAGAAAACTTCCTTTCTGAAATATAAGAGAGAATATCTCTTTCTCCTATCATGTGCTTGGAGGCACCACTATCAATGAGCCAAGTGTCCTCTCCAGGTGTTACCAATCCTGAGAGAGCCGAGATTAAGACATGTTCTTTAATTTGTTCTCTTAACATCTTTGCAGGTGGCTCTTCATCTTCAATTGCATGGGCATGGTGCCTCTTTTGTTGCCTCTTGTATTCTTCTTGTCTAGCTGGACAAAATTTCGCAATGTGTCCCATCTTGTCACAATGGTAGCATTGTACAGATGAGTAATCTCTTTCCTTTCATTGTTCTTTCTTCTGAAATCTCCTTGGATGAGACTCTTTATGATTGGATTTGTTTTGGGGTTGATTGATCCAGGTGGATATCAGTGGCCACTCACCTTCTCCAACTGGCCCAAAACATGTTTGTGGAAATTTTGGTAATTTACTATTTTTAGCAGTTTTTAACTTCCGGGGCCATTTTGAGGCCCTAAATGATGTTTTTTGAGAAAATGGGGAGCAACATGGATTGTAGATCATGTTGTTCACCCAAAAGTTGTAGTTCTCGGATAGATATTTCAAACGAGCTATCATACGCCTAAAACGGAGATTGTATGCAAAAGTTACGACCTCGTGAAGTTGATGCACCAACTTACCCAAATGGGGCCCACATGACTTTTGGCGCTTCATCTCCCAGGGTTAGGTTTTTGGATGTCTAGGGTTTTTGGTTCCTGCTTATTGTAAAAAGGCCTTTAGAGCCTCATTGTAATCATCTTCTCATGGATGCGAGTATCCGTCACATCTCTTCTCAGAGATAAGCTACCACCATTCTAGCGAGTCTTTCACTCTGTACTTTTACAGTCTCTGTACATTTATTTCATTAATAGAAATCGTGTATTACTGTACATCTGTGGCTCTTGTTATCTTTCCGCTATATCTCTGTTATATTGTTATCTCTCTTGCAATATCTTTGAATATTTCTGTGTTATATCTCCGCTCTCATTTCGTGCCGAAAATAATCCGGATCATTGATACTCTTTGTAAGTTTCTTTTTGGAAGTAAGACTTCTTTCTTCCTCCTTTAGTGTGAGTAGCTAGGGCTTGATCTTCATCTCTTGCTAGTAAATCCTCTTGGTTAGCTACTCTTGTTTCTTCTTGGATGCATTCTTCCCATAGACTAGCAAACTCCAGTTTCTCTATTCTAGCACAAATCGTTTGGATGAATGCATCCCAAGGTACTGTGAGACCATTTAGGGCTGTCATTATAAGTTTGTCTTTGTCTATAGTATCTCCAATTGCTTCTAGTTGTTCTTTGAATTGGGATATTCTGGAGAAGTATTATTGGATTGATTCTCCTTTTTGCATTCTTGAGCTGAGTTCTAAGATTCATCTTTCGGTTTATGTTCTTTCCTTCATATAGTCTGTTTAGGGCATCAATGCTTTTTCTGCAGCATCGGCGGGCTCCAACACTTCTTCTTTGACGAATCTTGCTAAGTCATTCTCTTCAAGAATGAGACCAATCCTATACTTCTAGGCACGTAAGTTTTCCACACCTTTTAGCTTGTCAATAAGCTTAATGCTTGCAGACATCTTTTACTTGAAGCTAGGAAAATGTCCAAAAATGGAAATGTTCAAAATCAAATTTTGAACTTACCAAGAGGTGCGCTTTGCTGAGGCGAGTAGCCTAGTGTGCTTGGATATGATAAAATCCAAAATTTACCCTCCAAACTTGATCTGCGGATTTCTGGACTGGTGCTTCTGGCTTTCTGGTACCTCTAGTACTCTGGTACTTCTGGTACTCTGGTTTTCTGGTACTTCTGGTACTTTGTGAAACTAGGGTTTCACTTTTCGAGAGATCTAGCCACTGAAAAGGTGCGCTGAAGGTGCCAAATGATCCTTGGGGGAGGGCACACTTTTCTAGATGGTTTTAGGGCCGAATTACCTCTCCAACGAAAAACCCTAATTTGCATGTACGACAACAGTGACGTTTTTCACTTTTCTCTTGTGAAAGATGCTCTCTTCAGCTTGGATCTGATACCATGTTAATGTTTAAGCCATTATTATAGTTCTTTGCATTTCAATAGATAACAACAACATAAGACAAGATCAATGAGAAATACACAATCACAAGAGACGCAACATTTATCCTCGTAAACCCTCTACGGGAAGAAAACCCAACAAAACTTCCTTATTATAGATAGCCAATACAATGCCAAGAGATAACTCGAACAAGTACATAATGTCCTCTCCCAAAGATGTGCCTCTCTCTCTCTCTCTTCTCCAACTGCAACTCTGAAACTTGTCTCTCAATGAATAAGTGAGTGTGTGTCTAAGTGAGGCGCTAGCCTCCTTATTTATACAAGAATGGCACTTGTGGGAATGTCCTTTCACTGGCAGGGCCAACTTCTTCTCCTGGGTGGTTATAACCACCTTTATTATATTCCAGGGCCTCTTTGATATATTCTGGGGCCAACTTCTCTTTCTGCCTATTACAATTACATTATGACCAATTCACAAAAGGGGATTTGGTCTTTTCACAATAGCCGACATAATCAATCCACAATGGGGATTGATCCAATAAATAATATATCAAATAATAATAAGAATACACTTTGTAGTTACATTATTTCAACAAAACTCACTTGAGTTGGATGGTAAATCCATAATTACTACGTGGAAGCTTGCACCAAGGTGAAAGTCCATTAAGCAGGTTTCCATTGTAACTCTTCCACCGTATCCTAGCCCCTTCTTGACTTGATGACACGACGTTGAATTTCATCACCAACTAGTACGATCATTGAGAGAAGTTTTGTTTCCTTGGTTTTGATTCCTAGATTTTATTAGCGTATGTTGTTTCTTTCGTTAGTTGGCCTTAGATTTTTCAGCATGTACTGTTATTCTCCAAAATTGATCCTGTATACGATAAATGTCTTCGTCGATCATGTAGGATGCAAGGGCTTCCCTCAGAAGGCTACCAACCCTTAGCTCCTAACCCTCCAGAAGACAACTACATCGTAGAGGTAGAAAATCAATTTGACGTTGGGAGTGTTGTTACTCCTCCGTTAGACAATCCAGAAGGTGCTTTGGTTACATTTGAGAATCCCACTCCTCGCACTACATCTATGTCGATAGCCCCTCTCGAACCGCTTTTTCTTCGTTTAGACTCCCTTGGGAACGTCATAGACAAAGAGGTCCAACAGTTACTTGTGAGAGATTTTACCAAAACATATATGGGATCCACATAACTGATCTTTGGTGATGAGTATAGGACTCCTATTTGTCCTACCACTGCAGTAGATACAAATCCCACACTTGCTCGTTCTGTATGGAGGACTTCATCAGGACGCGATCTCTATGAGCATTTTGAATCCTTTCGACAACCCTTTAATCCTCATGACCCTCCTATTGAAACTGGGCCATCCAGTCAAACTATGAATCACCCCATCGATCAGGTCATTAATCATATTGTTACGTCACCACAAGTCCATCCTAATGCTGGACTCATCACCTCTACTAATTCCCAAGGCACTTCGATCCCTAACCCCACTTTTACAAACTTTCACTCTACAACCCCACATGTTCCACACGATCCTGCTGGGACATCTTTGCACCAGAGAATGCAGACCCTTGCTAGCCAAATACAACCAACTGGAAGGAATCCACCATCTAGCAGACCTATCCCTCCTAGAAGACCACCATCCTATGGAGGGCCTACCCCTCCTGGGGGACAACCCCCTTTTTACGTTTCTCCAGGAGGGAAACCTCCCTTTGCCGGTCATACCCCGGTCGTTAATCCACCGCTGGAAGGGGGGAAACCTTCGTTTGTTGGAAAACCTTCAAAATCTTGGGGAGTATCTTCGGGAGACACATTTACCCAACCCCACGTTGGGGGGCACTCATATCATATCCTACAAGGAGGAGTATCAAATCATGTTCCTTCTGGACCATCTTATGGAAAACCTTATCTGGGCGGCATCCGAAACACCACCTGGAGTCCTCAAGGACAACAACCTTATCCTCCTCATGGGTCTAATGTTTATCTTCCCCCTAATGTGTATCCACCTCTGGGATCTACTTCTTACCCTCCTCAAGGGCAACATGTTTATCCTCCTTATGGGCAAGCAAATCACCCGGCTTATAATGCTCAGAACCCACCAGGTTATGCAAATGTTTCTCAGCCATCATCGAATCTTGTTTATCCTAGTATGCAACAACCATATTTAGGAGGACCTACTGGTTACAATTATCCACTTAACCTAGTTTATGGTCCTACTGGTGTTCCTATGCCACACCAGTATCATTCGCAAATTAACCGACATCTACCTTTCCTTGCGACTCTGGATCTCCCAGACTTGTCTCGGTTAACCAATGATCCTATTTTTCATTCATCAATTTGGTCAGTTATTCCAAGTAAACTTCCTTTTGATCTTCCAAAATTTGACAGAAAACCTGGAGAAGATCCAAATAACCATGTTAATGTTTAAGCTATTATTATAGTTCTTTGCATTTCAATAGATAACAGTAACATAAGACAATATCACTGAGAAATACACAATCACAAGAGACAAAACATTTATCCTGGGAAACCCTCTAGGGGAAGAAAACCCAGCAAAACTTCTTTATTATAGATAGCCAATACAAAGGCAAGAGATAACTCAAACAAGCACAGAATGTCCTCTCCCAAAGATGCGCCTCTCTCTCTCTATCTTCTCCAACTGCAGCTCCAAAACTTGTCTCTCAATGAACAAGTGAGTATGTGTCTAAGTGAGGTGCTAGCCTCCGTATTTATACAAGACTAGCATGTGTGGGAGTGTCCTTTCACTGACAGGGCCGACTTCTTCCCCTGGGTGGTTATAACCACCTTTATTATATTTCGGGGCTTCTTTGATATATTTTGGGGCTGAATTCTCTTTCTACCTATTACAATTACATTATGACCAATCCACAAAATGGGATTTGGTCCTTTTACAATAGACGACATGATCAATCCATAATGGGGTTTGATCCAATAAATAATATATCAAATAATAACAAGAATACACTTTGCAGTTACATTATTTCAACAAAACTCACTCGGGCTCCTTGAAGGGTAAATCCACAATTACTGCATGGAAGCTTGCACCAAGGTGAAAGTCCATTAAGTAGGTCGCCATTGTAACTATTCCACCATATCCTAGCCCCTTCTTGACTTGATCATGCGACATTGGATTTCATCACCAACTAGTACGATCATTAAGAGAAGTTTTGTTTGCTTGGTTTTGATTCCTAGATTATATTAGCGTATGATGTTTCTTTTCGTTAATTGGCCTTAGATTTTCAACGTGTACTGTTATTCTCCAAAATTGAGCTTGTAGATGATAAAGGTCTTCGCCGATCGTGTAGGATGCAAGGGCTTCCTCCGAAAGGCTACCAACCCTTACACTCCAGAAGACAACTACATCAGAGAGGTAGAAAATCAATCTGACACTGGGAGTGTTGTTACTCCTCCATTAGACAATACATAAGGCACTTTGGTTACGGTTGAGAATCCCAATCCTCGCACTACATCTTTGTCGGAAACCCCTCTCGAATCACTTTTGCTTCGTTTAGACTCCCTTGGGAACGTCATAGATGAAGAGGTCCCATAGTTACCTGCGAGAGCTTTTACCAAAACATATATGGGATCCACAGAACCGATCTTTGGTGATGAGTATAGGACTCTTATTCGTCCTACCACTACAATAGATACAAATCCCACACATGGTCGTTCTGTATGGAGGACTTCATCATGACGCGATCTCTATGAGAATTTTGAATCCTTTCGACAACCCTTTAATCCTCATGACCCTCCTATTGAAACTAGGCCATCCGGCCAAACTATGAATCACCCCATCGATCAAGTCATTAATCATACTATTACATCAGCACAAGTCCATCCTAATGCTAGACTCATCACCTCTACTCATTCCCAAGTCACTTCGATCCCTACCCCCACTTTTACAAACTTTCACTCTGCAACCCCACATGTTCTGCACGATCCTGCTGGGACATCTTTGCACCAAAGAATGCAGACCCTTGCTAGCCAAATACAATCGACTGGAGGGAAACCACCATCTAGCAAACCTATCCCTCTTGGAATACCACCATCCTATGGCGGGCCTACCCCTCATGGGGGACAACCCCCTTCTTATGTTTCTCCAGGAGAGAAACCTCCCTTTGCCAGTCATACCCCAGTCGTTAATCCACCACTGGTAGGGGGGAAACCTTCGTTTGTTGGAAAATCTTCACAATCCTGGGGAGTATCTTTGGGAGGCACATTTACCCAACCCCACTTTGGGGGGCACTCATATCATATCCCACAAGGAGGAGTATCAAATCATGTTCCTTCTGGACCATCTTATGGACAACCTTATCCGGGCGACAACCCAAACACCACCTGGAGTCCTCAAGGACAACAACCTTATCCTCCCCATGGGTATAATGTTTATCCTCCCCCTAATGTGTATCCACCTCCAGGATCTACTTCTTACACTCCTCAATGGAAACATGTTTATTCTCCTTATGGGCAAGCAAATCACACAACTTATAATGCTCAGAACCCACCAGGTTATGCAAATGTTTCTCAGCCATCATCGAATCCTATTTATCCTAGTCCGCAACAACCATATGTAGGAGGACCTACTGGTTACAATTATCCACCTAACCCAGTTTATGGTCCTACTGGTGTTCCTATGCCACACCAATATCATTCGCAAATTAGCCAACAACTACCTTTCCTTGCGACTCTGGATCTCCCAGACTTGTCTCGGTTAACCAATGATCTTATTTTTCATTCATCGGTTTGGCCAGTTATTCCAGCTAAATTTCTTTCTGATATTCCAAAATTTGACGAAAAACCTGGAGAAGATCCAAATAACCATGTGATGACTTTCCATTTGTGCTGTTCATCAAACTCCCTCATGGATGATTCTATATGTTTGCGTCTTTTCCAGCAAACACTTACGGGCTTTGCAACAAAGTGGTATATTGAACTACCATGTGCTTCTTTTTATGATTTCAACACCCTTGCCATGTCTTTCCTCCCGCACTTTCAACTACCTATTCGCTACAAGATAGGTACTGAAGTCTTGACCTCCCTTCGTCAAACTGACTCCGTGCATATCTCTGACCATATTCATGATTGGAGAGGATGACGAAGGATGATCAAAGCAGTCATTCCTGACCTATTATTGGCATAGTGGTTTACTAAATCACTTTTACCCTTGATCGCTCGTGATGTCTCTATGGGTGGCGCAGTCACTGAGGAAGAAACCATTGCTCGAGTTCAGTACTTAGATTTGGTTTATTCACAATCTGGTACTTTGTATGAGTTGCTTTCGAATGTTGCTCGAGCTATTGCCGATCCATCCAAGCCGTCATCCTCATCTCATGCGGACGATGTTATCAGTTCCGTCAAATCTCAATCTACTTCCCAGTCGACCACACTCTCCTCTACCTCCCCCCAAACTCATATCTCTTAGGTGAATGCAGTTCAATCTGCCCCTTCACAACAATCCAGAGGTAAGAAGAAGACAAAAAAAATTAAAATGAATACTAATAACAATGAACAACCAAAAAATCAAGGTCAAACACCTGCTACCAAAAAGAAACCACAACGGAAACTGAAATTCCCGTGTATCATTTGTGGTGACGATCACTACACTCGAGACTGTCCACATCGCAATGACGTGGCCAAAATTTTCCAGGAAAATTCACAACCCGCTATGCTTACACAGCCTTTCCATAGCAACAATCCGTGGTTGCTCAAACCCCCTCTCATGGGGGCAGTTCTAGCCATCCTCATGATGAGGCCTCAACAAGTTCCCATATTTATATGTTTAATGGGATTAATTTGGCCACTCGCTCTAAGACATACGACACACCGGTTAAACCTGACAAAGGAAAAGTCACTAACGATACCGATACTTTATCAAATCCGTCACTGTCTTCCATTAGTCCTCCATTAGTTAATCCTTCGTCTGGACCACTTTATATTGAGAAACCTATGTTCGACTCTATATTATGCTCTCCTAAGAGCACTATCCGTAAATCTACCTTTAATCCTAGTTCACGTGCTGCCTAGAACTACAACATTGTTGAAGATTTGGCTCAAGCACCGTGTGCTATGTCTGCGTTAGAATTTCTACAACACTGACCCAGTCAACGTAGAACACTCTTGGCTGTTATTGGCGCTGTTGATCCTGATTCATCCAACAATATCATGTTTAACCTGGACGATTATACATCTCAACTCTGCCACCAACTTGCTTTCCAAATCGATTTTGTTGTCCACAATCAACAAATTCACCAAACTATCTTAGATGAGGGAGCCTCTACTTGTGTCATATCTTTAGCATGTTGGAAAAGTTTAAATCACCCGTACTTAAGAAATCCCCAACGATGTTATGTGCATTCGATGGGCGAGGTTTTCATAACCATGGGCTTTTACAGTCCCTGCCCATCTAGTTGGGTGGAAAAACCGTCACTGTTGATGTCAAGGTGGTCGATGCTCCCCTCGATTACAACTTATTACTTGGAAGAAGTTGGTTTTATGCTATGACTATCGTTGCCTCGTCAGTGTTTCGATGTGTACAATTTCCTCATCAGGGCAAAATTGTCACTTTTGATCAGTTAGATTTCTGTACACCCAACGCTCGCGCTCTCGCTACCAACAATATTCCATTCTTGAGAGATCACAAGATCACATATGAAAGAGTTGGTGTTGGTTTGCTGAAAGATTTTATCCTTATGGGTACCTTCCCTAAACCACTTCCACCGACTACACATCATATTGCCACCGTCGATATGATTTCGACCACGACTTATCAATCTTTGGAATCATATGACACTTGGATTGTACCTAGTCCCTTGGAATTCGATGCACTAGGTGACACCATGCCACCTAGTCCAGCCGAAACATCATATGTTTCTCTCCAACATCTATTGGCACTCGACAGTTACTCGATGCCATCACGGTTAAGTTCCTTATCGTCTGCGTTCGACTACATTTCCCTAATTTTTCCCTTTGCTGAATCTATTATGGAAATGTTGAGCATTGACGAGCTACCTTGGGATGCTAACCATCATCGATCCTCTTTTCTTCCCCCTTGTGAAGAAATTCGGGAAGACATACACTCTATCTCCCCTCCCGATGTTGATTTTCCATCATCTCCCATGCCTTCAACTTCTGATGATTTGGATCCAGTAGTTGACATGGTGATCTCTTCGGTAGGGCTATTGGAGCCTGATCTCCTTACCCCTATCGCGACCCTCGACATGTATTCCTTCCAGAGTGGTTTTCTTCCATCTAATGAAGATCTCTTGGAATCCATGATCGAGTTTTTTCCCTTGACATGGTGTCCTCCCAGAGCGTTATTCTCTTGGAAGCCATGATCAAGGAGAGTCCACGAGCATAGTTTCTCTTCTCTATGGCAAGCTCGTTAAAAAATGAAACAAAGGCCTTGAGCATAGTTTTTCTTCTCTGTAGCAAGCTCATTAAAAAATGAAACAAAAATCTGGGGACTGAACCCGGAGCCCTGAGCATAGTTCTTTTCCTGTGTCAAGCTTGTTAAAAAATGAAACAGTCACCTCTCATACCAAGTCGAGTCTTTCGTTAGGTCTCGTATTTGAACCTTCATTTTCATCCACCCTTATCCTTTTTCTCCATCCAGTAGAGAAATTGGTGACAACCTCAAATTCAGTGAATGAATTGAAGTTTGGGGGGCATGTCTCCATCCTTTGATGATCATTCTAGAGTTAAGACACTAGGTTTCAAGTTGGGGGCATACCGAGCTTAGTCTTTGTTCTTTCTCGTGCTCACAAAAACATGAGAATATAACCGGGTAAACTTTTATCTCTTTTTCATACTTTAATGGTTACATGAAAAAGGAACCCCCTGGAGTCTCCTTTAAGCTCTTTTTAGACTCTCTAAACCTGAAAAGATTGTTGAGTGATCTTGCTTCCTTTCACATTCGTTAAAAGGTTTGAAAGGGCGTCTTTCGAGTGATAATTTATCTCTTTTTTGGCCTCGCGAGACTAACATTACAAAAATGGACAACATTGGAGTCATCTTCAAGTTGTTTTCAGACTCTCTAAGTATGAAAAACCACCGAGTTTACCTGCTCTGGACTTGTTAAATAGTCATATATTGAAGGGCCCATATGAGATCAAACCCTTACTTCTTCTAGTTCATTAAACAAAGGAAGAGGGACTTACCGAAGGTGAGTCATATTGAGCATGTGTTACCCTCCTCGAGCTCGTTAAACCAAAAAGAGGTACTCGTCTATCTGGATGGGGGGGAAATTGAAGGAAGCAAGCCAAGCAATTTTTGAGAACACTACCAGTAACCCTTATAGTCGCCCTTGAACACGACATTTTATCTTTGCATGCATTTTAATCCACTAAACCTATGCATTGAGCCAATCCTCTGAGTTTCTTTTACTCCCTTGGGTCACCTAACGAAAGTCACAACATCCACTGCATCATCAAGTTTTGGTCCATGTCAAGTTTCTGTTGTTGTTCCTCAGTGTTCAAGGGAAGTATCTGCCTCGGGAGTCAGCCATCACAAATATCTTGTTTCAATACTCATGTTAGTCCATGTTCATTTTATCCACCAATTACATCTCTGTGTCCATTTCATGTCATTGATGGGGGATACATCAAGGCCCTCCTTCGACGAGTCTATTCCTCTCGACTTCAACACATTATCCAGGAACTAGACTTAGTACCTTGGGACCTGCATGCCTCAATGGTAGGCCTCCTCATGTCCAACAATGGGTTTACATCATTGGCCCCTGATCGGATGATTCCACGGATGTTCGACTTCAACTCATCTATTCACATTCGTCAGAATGTACTAGAGTACCTTGGGAATCATTGACATCAATGGTGATCTCCCTCGCGCTTGTTAACGGTTTACCTCATTGACCGGTAATCAAGTGGTTACTACCATGTTCGACATTAGGACATCTATTCACATGGTTAGATTCGTACTACATTGGAATCAGTAAGAAGACCCTGGGTTGAGTTTTCACTCTTATGTATACTTTTCCTATGTTGCGAAGGATTTATTTTGAACTATGACACATATACTTTTATATAGATCCACTTTGTATTGGTCGTGGCTATGTCTTGTCATCTCGTAGATCCATTGTGTATTCTTCGTGGCTACGATCAATTAATGTCATAGGAGTATAGATCCACATTGTATCTTCAGTGGCTATACCTTTTATCAATATAATTATGGATCCGCAGTGTATTTTATGGAGGCCATACCTAAAAAGTCTTTATCACTCAAGCATCAGTATGCCTGCCTTGGGTTTGAAACATGTCATAATATTTGTTTGATGCTTGTGTGTAGTTTTTTCTAGCCTCTCTGTGTCCATACCCTTGCTCGAAAAAGTCTACAAAGTACTTCAGTCATCATCGTCTTCTAAATTTGTACTTTGGGGGGCAATCTGTTACACATCAAAATTACTCACTTCAATAGTGTCGTAAGTGTCGTCATTACAAGTGTTGTAAGTGTCACATCTTTTCCACGAGTGTCACATCTTGACCACAAGTGTTGCAACTGTCACAAACATCATACTTCCATCTTGCCTATGTCGTGCCTCTAACGACATCATAAGGACACTTAAGACACCTCAAAGGCTAGTTTGGAAGAAGAGAAATTAGTTGACAAGGAGAACAAGCCTTTTGCTATTGAAAAAACCACTCAAATATCAATTTTGGGAGGGAGCGCTCCCCTACCCACTGTCAGGGAGTGCCAGCGCTCCCTGGGCCTCTTTGAGGGAGTGCTACAACGCTCTCTGCCCGCTTTTGGGGGAGCGCTACCCTTTTTTGGGCGAAATTTGGTTTGTTGGAGGAAATCAGGAGACAATCCCCTAAATATCTGAAGGTAGTTGGGTTTGAATCTTGGGTCAAGGCATGATCTTAGGGAAGATCCTCAACTGAAGGAGAGGAATCCTCAACTTATCCCAAAGATCTCTCAAGTGGTTGGGCCTCTCCAAGGTTATATAAAGAGGCCTTCTCATGGTGAAAGGAGGAGGAGAAGAGACTAGAGATTGATACCAGACTTATGATCCTATAAGTGGTATTAACATAAAGGATATGGAGATTGAGAATTACATCAAACTTATGATCCCATAAGTGAGATGTTATCAAAGCATAATCAGTGTAGATTACATGAGCAAAGGGGTTGGACAAGGAGAACTGGAAGAAGCTGTTGCACCTTCATCAAAGGATTGTAAGTACTTTTACTTGTTCTTATCAATATATCAATGCTTTGCCTGTTTCTTTCAAACTTATATTTGTTCCACATGAGTTTGTCTTCAGTAGATAGATCTATATTCGAGCTAATCTCAGTAGAATAGGAAGTCCATTGTATCTTTGTTTGTTCTACATGACCTATCAGGGAGCTCATAATCGAAGCTCAGCCCGGACTTTGCAAGGACAAACATCTTTAATAAGGTACATATATTTCTTCTTCTCCCTCATATATTAGCTTGATTAGATCTAAAAGGATGTCAGTGTCCATGTTAAGCACTTTTCTGTCTTGGCCTTATAAGTCTAGAGACCAAGATGGAATCCGCTTGTCTACAGGAGGATTCACCTATAACACACTCACCATAAAAGCTTCTCCTTATAGAAGCATCTACAAAATGCTCGTTTTTCCCACGTACGAAAATCGTCACACCCTAGCCATAGGGCAGCCTGCGGAGACGTCGCAGACCAGTTTCAGGGTAGAGGGCAACAATCAGGCATCATCGCATCCTGTGTATAGTGCAGCCTGCCGCGATCTTCGTTAATAGGATTTTTACAAAGGAAAATACAATTTCTTCTCTTAGTCAAAGTTATACTCCCTTCTTTCTTCAGGAATTTGGGCCATTGATCCCTTTGAAGACAACATATAGGTTTACATCATTAATGGTCATAGGGATGACAAAAATAATGTGTAACAAAAAGAAAATGGATATTGTTCATGAAATTAATTAAGTAATCCATATAATCATTCTATACAGGGAAATACATCGACCGAATGACTATTGTGACCTGACTAACAACCACTGTGCATAGCCAAACAACTATGTTCATTAACTAGTCCACTGTGCTTAATCAAATCTTTAACCACCTTGTTTTTATTCATTTAATATCTGAGGAATTTCACAAATGAATACACATTCAATCTCTTCACTCTGCTCATCGACTATTGCCAACCATTTCAATCATCAAATGTAGACATAAAAATCCTGCTTGATTTTGTGCTTTAATTCATCAAATAATTAAATTGAAAACATAATGGACGGTCAACACAAAGGTCCATATTCATCTTGCAAAGAACCTAGCTTGCCAATTAAACACGCTGATAACAATCATCATTCAAACTCATAGCCTTCTGTGAAATAATCAACCATTCGACAAAACGTAATTGCATCTTTGTGGTTGTACAGGCCCAAATTTCCTTTGATTCTAAACATTCAAAATGCGGGGCTATCCCTATAACACAAGGCAACAACAACATACCCAACCTCATAATACCATAATTGAAATGCAACAAAGCCATATATAGAAAACTCTTGTGATTACCTCTGAGTGCGCAACCCCATATTTTCATAACATACACAATGGGTAATCACCCAAAACCCACAGTGCAACATTACCATTTTATAATTCTAAACACACAACACAATATTAACTCAACCCATCATGTTGAGTTATCAATCCAATAAGGTATTGCTTCGAAAAAAATCAAAGTGAAACCAACCATGTTGTGTAAAACTCAGGCTCATCGCTATTGACACAATCAGATAACCATAACGCATAGAGTGGATGGAATTACTACAGTCATCCTGGTTGAAATAACCACTTGGCCCCAACTCATAGTTATAATGACCATTCATTTGTGGTGTAGGAACACCATACATAGCAACGCATTACTTACGTCTATCATCAAACAATTGTAACTAATGTTGAGTTTAACATCCAAATAATCTTCAAATATAAAAAGATAGTAACTGTGTATCAACCAATCAATCAATTCAATGTCGAGCGAAATACTTGGATTGTGGTAAAAGTCAACAACCAACCTAACATGCTATGGAAACCACGCATACCCACGCATTGACGTGAAGCGAGGCTGCAACTTCCTCAAAAGACAATACTGGGTTATCAACCACAAGAGAGCGATTGTGTATTTTGAACTATCTAATTATCAATGCAGGGTTTCCATTTTAATAACACAGGCAATGACTAGATACCAAAATCAACACAATTGTCACATAATCAATTGGGTGAGCCTACATTTAAATTAATCAAGAATACATTTCAATCCACAATAACCCATAGTAAACCTGACAGGCCCGATAATATTCTCTATAAAACCCTCAGACTGGAGGAGTTAAGGGTTTGCTTCCTGGACAACACTAGAGTCGTCTCCTTTCATTGGTAAAACCTCCGAGACTAACGACACATACACAGAGAACACCGCATCTTACTTCATGGACAAAGTGATGAAAACCTGTGACAATAGAGGCCATAACAGAGGAATAAGGCTCTAACTTAGCTTGGTAATGATGCCTAACGCACGTCAGGTATAACCCTCGTGTCTCTTCATTCAAACAACCACAACGCCGAGGTGAATACAGGGCCAATAAAGAACAACATAACTCACTGCGCGACCCTTAGCGGTGAAAACAACCCAATGCACAAATGTATAATGCACAGTGACACAAGCGCTTCCAATCATTAAACCTTATAAAATCCCACAACCTGGATAGAACAATACGAAAGTGTGAAGATAGCCAACCAAGACCAACAAAGACCCTCCAACTAAACCTGCAAGGATAACAGAGATCCCTTGTGGCTGCTAACACCCAGTATGACTTCAACATCATTGCAGAGAAAATCATCAACGTTTCATTTCACAATCACAATTTTACGCAGTTGCAATACTTAAGGAAGGCACAAACCAATACACATGAGCCAACATTCATTTAATAACGAGAGCAAACTCGTGAAGGGCCAAAAAATGACATACTTGTAATTGAACGCTTTAAAACATGAGTTGGCCGAGCAGTTCCTCTCTGATAAGAAATCAAAGCATAACCACAACAACAATGTTTGAACAATAAACCGACTAGGGTGGCAGCCAACGGAAGGAGTAAAGGTGATGTGCAATAAATGCACATCACCTCCACACTCAAGTTCATTCAATTCTTAGTACGTGCCAACTACTAATCAAACAAATCATCCACTTTGAAACATGCATCAAGACCAACATCCCTTAATTTCCAAGAACGCCACCCACATCACATATTACCATATCCACTATACAGAAATGCATGTCAACTATGTTCTATAAAACCTCAATAAATCACATGGCTATCATATGTTAGCTAGGATTTGCCACAATCTTTTTAATGCATATGGTATAACATGTTAGCATAGGATAGTTTCTCCCTTTTGTATTGTGGTTCACATTGCTTAATCTCCTTTTAATTTCCTTTCATTTGTTGTTACTAACATATGTTTGTTGCAGGTGTCCCAAGTAATAGATCCAAGAACAGACAACAATGATAACCATGAAAAACATCGGTATCAAACTTGAGCTTGGAACAACAAAGGAACCATGTATAATATGCCTGATCCATTATCCAATAAAACAAGATATCGTCAACCATGTAAGCAGTGTCGAACAATATCATAACATCAAATAAGCACCAGACTTGATCTCCAATCTACAAGGGGGTCCCACCTACTAGTATTATTTAGCTTTTATAATATTAGGCTTTAGCAACACTTTGCGGGCAAATCTTCATTACGAATTTAAACGTCAACACGTTGGAGCTACCTTCCAACGGGCCATGTCGTACGCCTTCCATGACATCAAAAATATTGTGGAACCATACCTTGATGACTTGACTGCTCATTTGTCTCATCGACGAGACCACATTGGTCACCTACGGGCCATTTTTCTTCGATGTCGGTTTTACCACACCTGTTTGAACCCCCACAAATGCATCTTCTCTATCAAATCAGGCCAACTCCTTGAATTCGTCATCTCCAAAGATGGGATTAGGGTGGATCCCTTAAAAGTTAAAGCTATTCTCGCTTTACCCCATCCCAACAGTCTGAACCAACTACAAAGTTTGCAAGGGAAGGCAAACTTTCTTCGTCGTTTCATTTGTAATTACGTCGACCTCACTAAAGGATTTATGAGATTGTTGTCGAAAGACACTCCTTTCATTTGGGATGACACTGCTCAACGTTCTTTCGATGCCCTTAAGCATGCCTTAACAACCACGCCTCTCTTGCACTCACCAGATTATGTAAGAGACTACATCCTTTATTTTGCTACCTCTACTACCACTATTGCTATGGTGTTAGTTCAAGAGGATAATAATGATGACGAACATGTGATCTACTATCTGAGAAAGAGTATATCCGATCTCGAGCATCGATATTCACATGTTGAAAAGTTGGCTCTGGCTGCAGTTATTTTCGTCCCTAGATTTTGCCATTACATCTTGTTACGCACTACCACGATCATCGTGGACTCGAACCCCATATACCATATTTTAACTTGTCAAGTCCTCGGGGGCAAATATTCCAGATGGATCGTTATTCTCCAAGAATTCAATCTCGAGTTTGCCAAATCAAAAGCTGAAAAATCGTTGGTCTTTGCGGAATTGATATGTGATCTTCCCTATATTGATGATGATATTTAGCTGAGTGATTCTCTTCCTGATGAATCCATGTTCCTCATTAGTACTTCTGACCCTTGGTATGGAGATATTCTTCTCTATCTCCAAACCCAACTTTTCAACAAGACATCTCACGTGACAAACATTGTTGTATCTGACACCATTCTAAATGTTACCTCATCATAGACAACACTTTGTACCACTGTGGCATTGATATTGTCCAACAATTTTGTTTAACCCACGATGAGGCTAAACAAGTTTTAAAAGATTGTCACCTTGGAGCTTGTGGCGGTTATCTTTCTAGGATGGCTACAGAATAGAAAATCTTACGTGCCACATGTTTTTGGCCTTCTATATTCAAATATTGTATCAAGGTCGTCAAACGATGCCCACCCTATCAACTCTTTCAGAAAAAAAGCATGTACCCACCCTTCTCTGTTGCATCCCATTGTTGCCTTCAGCCCCTTTGCAAAACGGGGCATCAATTTTATGCAATGTAAGCCCACCTCAGCCAGGGGGCAAGACTGTTTCATCGTTGTTGTCGATTACTTCACTAAATGGGTTGAGGCTATGCCTACATTTCTTAACGATGGTTGTACTGCAACACTTTTTGTTTTTAACCACATCATAACTCGATTCAGTGTCTCGCAAGCTATTATCACCGATCATGGTTCACACTTCCAGAACCAGATGATGAGTGAGTTGCACGTCAAGTTGGGTTTTCACCATGAAAACTCATACCCATACTATCCTCATGAAAATAGACAAGTTGAAGCCATCAACAAAGTCTTAAAGACCATGCTCCAATGCATGGTGGGAACAAACAAAACCTCTTAGCACTTGCAACTTTTCTCCGCACTCTAGGCCTATCGCACTTTAGTGAAAACTTCAACTAGATTCACACCATTCCAGTTGGTCTACGTTATAGAAGCGGTGTTACCAATCGAATGTGAGATCCCTTCATTGAAATTTACCATGGAACTCCTACCCCACACTTTCATTGAAGAGGAACGATTCATGTATTTAACCAAGTTGGACGAAACACATCGTAATGTTGCTCTTGTTAACGAGACATATCAAAAACGAATGAATAAGTCAATATGACAAATCCGTTCAACCTCGTGCTTTTGCAGAAGGAGATTTGGTCCTAGTTTATGACCAAGCTCATGATACGTTGGGGACAAGAAAGTTAGAACCTCTGTGGCATGGGCCTTATATCATAAAATGTGTGCGACATAGAGGCACCTACGAGTTAGTCGACTACGACGAAATATCTCTCAGTGAGCCCCGAAATGGGATTTACCTCAAGAAGTACTATGCATAAAATATCTAGCAAGTGTGATTTTTACATTATTGTACTATATAATTTTGACTTGGTGTGTCTTTTATCTTACATGCATGAGTTTTGTCTTAGTTTCTTATACTTTTTTTTGTGATTGCATGCGCAGATGACATCTCCCTTTCCCATCTTTGTTGGGTTTGCGAATGGCGCTAGTCGACACACCCAGAACATTGCTTCTGCAGCTTGGTTCATCTACCACTCTAGTGAGTTGGTGAGTTCAGGAGGAATTTGCCTCGCATCTGCAAACAATAACATGGCAGAATAGGATGCCATCATCAAACTCTTAACCGAAGCTTCCTCTCTAGGTATAACTCGTTTGATTATTAACCTAGACTTTCAACTCGTGGTCTGTCAACTTAATCGAGAGTACACCATTCGCAACCAAGTCTTAATACATCTCCACCTAAGGGTTCTCTGTGTCAAAAGATCATTTTATTTTCTCCAATACAGACACATACCGAGAGAACTCAATACCACTTTGGATTTGTTATCTATTTACATGTTGGATCGGTATCTTGCGCATAGATAAAACATTTTTTGAAAAACATAAAACATATGAACACATAAACATCACATAAGATACAATGTAACATTGATAAGAACTGCAAAACACATATATGTGTGTGTGTGTGTGTGTGTGACAGTAAAAGTTTGTTTAAAATTACATCATCAAAATGTACATAACGAGGCAAAAAAGCTTGGACCTTCATGCCCATAACGTCTTCATAAAGACTACAAAGTCAATTGAGGACCCTAATCATCTTCATGTACAACGTTGTGCTCTGTATATCAAACTAGTTCCCATGTCACCCAACGAAGCAAATGGTTAAGACTCTCAGAAACCCCAACCGTATGTCACTACAAGTGGAGAGGAACATCTCGCCTCCTGAGGGGTGGGACATCCATAGTCAAACCCTAGAGGTTTCTCTCTACCTCTCGAAGTCCTCATGTTGCAACGTCGTGCTCAAATGCTATCTATGCATCTCCATGACGCCCCAGTGTCGGCATCTCTGTCGAAAGTGATGAGCGTTTGTCTACATGATGAAACAAAATATTTTTAGATTCCTCGTTATACAAATAAAAAACAATATAAAATATATAAAAAAATAAAAATACGTGGCAAGGTTTAGTTTTGTAATTGACACATCCCATTGGATTCCCTTGGGAAACACTAGGTCTACGCTACCTCAGAAGTCCACCCCAGTATAAGGGAAATCCTTAATAACCACTAATTGTATCCTCCACCATGCGAAGAAGTCAGTAGTGAATCTGAATATTGAAGGCTCATTCCCCAACCTAGGGGATAGAGTGGTCCACCTCTCCATACGAGGCTCAATCATGGTATGTGATATCAATGCAACCTGTGGCTCCATATGAGGAACCCACTCCAAGAAAAACAAAACTAAAAAAGAACCATACCTGAATTTCTTTTGTGTATCCGTCCACTTGGATATTTGTTCCTTGACATTTCTAAG
>JASDQU011025451.1:0-10032 GCA_032191745.1 Picea mariana | reverse complement strand
CCACCTCTCCATACGAGGCTCAATCATGGTATGTGATATCAATGCAACCTGTGGCTCCATATGAGGAACCCACTCCAAGAAAAACAAAACTAAAAAAGAACCATACCTGAATTTCTTTTGTGTATCCGTCCACTTGGATATTTGTTCCTTGACATTTCTAAGGAACCATGCACTCCAATTTAATTGTTTAGGCTCTAGACATTGTAGGGCGTACAAGATCTGTGATTTCAAGGCCAAGTGAGCACTAGTACTACCTGCCAATTTGGTGATGGTGAACATAATCAATCGAAGTGCCAAGTCTCTTACATTGTTTTTATCACGATTCAACCACCTACCAATCGCGATCCTGGTATACAATGCTCGACAACATATGCCTCAGTTGGTTGGGGAGTTTCTCGGTGTCCGGACAAGAGAATGGGTGCCCCTTTCCTCAAGATCCATGTTAGAAAATATACGTCATCTAGCTCGATCTCAAGCATGTGCGGTCTGATGTGAAACGCTTGCTAAACATCATTCCATAAGCCAATCAAATACTCAAGTAGTAATACTTCCTTTCTCATGTTTTGGAGCTTGAAGTACTTGAGTAACCCACAGTTTCACAAAGCTGCTCTCGCTTGAGGGTCTTGGAGAGTAGCAATATCATCGAACTCATGTTCATGCTCTTTCCACTCTATCATGGCTAAACAACTGGTGAAATCTTCAAATGCAACATTTAAACATCATTAGTCAAATTTTTATGGAAGAAAAATGTCTCTATTTAGCCCAAGAGACAAAAAAAAATTGAGTTTTGCACTAGCGCTCCCAAGCATGTGCACCAACACGCTGAAATCTTGATCGACGCTCCCCTCAGCACTTTGAGGGAGCATCGATCTGGTTCGATGCTCTAGGGCTTCCTAAGGAGTCCATAACGCTTAAAAAAAGCTAAAACACAGAAAAAACAATAAAAAATGATGAGAAGGGAAAGATCACCAACCTGGTCCAAACGAATCTGCAAACAATCACTCACAGCTTTCTCGCCGCTCGAAAAATGCTTCCCATATGTGGAAAATTCCAAATATAGAGGAGATTGGTAAGAAATCAAATGGTAAATGAAATTTTGACCTATTTCACTATTTGATAGGTTCATTTTTTTATATTTCTCCTTATTATAAAGTTATTTTTGGGTTTTTAATATTTTTTTGAGAAGTTACTAATGTTTTGGGCCCATATGATTTCGAGCAACATCTTTCGACAACTTTGTAACACTAATGAGAATAATCTTTATTCTTCCTCACACTCGAAAAAACATGAGAATGTAACCGAGTAGACTTTTATTACTTTTTCGAACTCGTAAAGGTTATACGAAAAAGGAAACCCCTGGAGTCACCTTTAATCTCTCTTCAGACTCTCTAAATATGAAAATATCATTGAGTGATATTGATTGCATTCACGCTTGTTAAAATGTCTCGAAAGGGCGTCCTCCGAGTAACAGTTTATCTCTTTTTCGGACCTCGGGGACTAAAATTATGAAAAAGGACAACCCTAGAGTCGCCTTTAAGTTCATTTCAGACTCTCTAAACATGAAAACCATTGAGTTTTCCTTCTCTGGACTCACTAAAAATACACATTGAAGGGCCCATATGGGAACGACCCCTTGCTTCTTCTAGTTCATTAAACAAAGGAAGAGGAACTTACAAAATGTGATTTATATTAAGCATGTGTTATCTTCCTCGATCTCGTTAAAATAAAAAGAGGTACTCATCTATCTGGATGGGGGGAAATTGAAGGAAGTGGGTCAAGTTTTTGAGAATTTTTACAAATAACTCTTGTAGTCACCCTTGAACATGACACTTATTTTAACCTTCATCCTGAACACTTGGATAATCCGATGAACCTCCGCACTGAACCAATCCTATGAGTCTTTCCACTCCTTTGGGTCATCCGAAGAATGTCACAACACCCGCTACATTATGTTTTGGTCTACGTTGCGTTTATGCTTCCAAGTCTCATATCGTGCCTCTGTGTTCAAGGGAAGTATCCACCTCGAGTGTCAACCATCACAAATTTCTAGTTTACATACCCGTGTAAGTCTATAATACATTCATTATATCTCATGAATTTTTTGTGTCAGTTTCATGTCGATGATGGGGGATACATCAAGGCCCTCCTTCGACAAGTCTTTTCCCGTCGACTTCAACACATCATCTGGGAATCAGACTTAGAAATCAGTTATTACCTTGGGACCCGCATGCCTCATTGGAAAGACTCCTCGCTTCCAACAATGTTTTACATCATTGACCTCTGATTGGATAATTCCACGCATGTTGACCTTAACTAATTTATTTGCATTCGATGGAATGTACTAGGATACCTTGGGAATCATTGACATCATTGGTGATTTCCCTTGCGCTTGGTATACATCAATGACTGGTAATCAAGTGGTTTCTACCATGTTCGACATCAACTCATTCATTCACATGGAAAGAATCATATCACATCAGATTTGAGATGAAGACCCTACGTTCAACATTCACTCTGTCATCTGCTTTACCCAGGTTACGAAGGAAATCATTTGAAGATATTGATGTACTTATGTTGTCACATATATCCACATTGTATTTGTCTGTGGCTATGTCTTATCATCTCGTAGCTCCACCGTGTATTTTGTGTGGCTATGATTAGTCCATGTCATAGAAGTATGGATTCACATTGTATCTTTGGTGGCCATACCCTTAGTCAATTTCATCATGGATCCACAATGTATTTATTGGTGGCCATACCTTAAGTCATTTTATTACCCAAGCATATGTATGCCTGCCTTGGGTTTGAAACATGTGATAACATTTGTTTGATGGTTGTTTGCAGCTTCTACCGGGTTCTCCAACTCCATACCCTTACTTCGAAAAATCTACAAAGCGTTTCGGTCATCAACTTTCATCTTCTGACTTCACACTTTGGGGGGGAATCTGTTACACGTCAAAATTCCTCACTTCGATAATGTCACATTCTCATTGTCGCAAGTGTCACACTTTTGTCACAAGTGTCGTAAATGTCGCATTGTGAATGACACCATGGAAACACTTGATACATCCTCTAGAACATGTTGGAAGGAGAAACCATATCATTTGACAGACTAGACAAAGTGTTTTGCCTTGAGAATTGGTCATCTTGACAATTTTTTGGAAAATCAACGATCCCCTGCTCATATGTAGAGAGTGTTAGCACTCTCTGTCCATCTAGCAAGGAGTGTTGCAACGTTCTGTTGCCCATTTTGAAGGAGCGCCAATTGGTTGAGAAAATCATGGGAAGAAATCCCCCTCTTCTCTAAAGACAACTAGAGATGATTCGAGTTGGTTTGGATCGAATCTAAGCTTCAGGATGCATCTAAGGGAGATGCCACAACTAATGGATTCATATCTTCAACTTATCCCAAATATAACCAAGGTGGTTTAGCCTCTTAAAGCCTATAAAGGGAGGCATTCTCATGGTGAAAAAGGAGGAAAATAATCAACAAAAGTATTGTCATTCTGATCATGGATGTTTCGAGCAAGGGGTTGGACAAGGAGGACTTGGAGAGGTTATTGCAACTGCATCTACAGATTGTAAGTGTCTTTTTAATGTTCTCATTAATATATGCTTGGCCTATTTCCTTCAAGTTTGTGTATTATTGCATAGCTTGTCTATTATGGATGAATTTGGTTTAAACTAATCTTGCTAGAGTAGGAAGTCTTTGTTTTCCTTCGTTGTCCATTGCATTGCAAGTATCGTGTTGTGATAAGGAGCTTGGAGATGAAGTTTAGATTAAATTAAGCGAGGACAGGCTTCGAAACAAGGTACACTATACCTTCTCCCTCTCTTTCTTTTGATTGGCTTAACTTTGTTCAAAGGGATGTTAGTGTCCATTTGCATCTTTCTGTCTTGGTTTTAGGGGTCTATAATCCAAGAGGATATTCATCTGTCCGCAAGGGGATTTTCCTATAATAGTTATACCTGTTGAATTCATCGAGCAAAGAAAAGTATTTTTTCCATGCTAATGTATCCAAGACCTGGTCAATGAATGGTGGTGGGAAATGGTCTGTGTGTGTTGCTTTGTTGAGTTCTCGATGGTCCACACAAATTATCCATTTACCATTTTTCTTAGGTACCATGACGAGAGGGGAAACCCATTGCTTCTCATAAATTGGATAGATAAAGTTGGTTGCAAGCATGCGAGCAACTTCTATATCTCTTCCTTGACTATGTCCTTCAAGGCTCGATTCATCCGGCTCAGGGGTTGGCGGATGGGTCTAGATCCTTCCTTAATGTATATATGGTGTATGCATGAGTCGGGATGGATTCCTTTCATGTCAAAGTAATCCCAGGCGAAGGCATCATTGTCATTTTGTATCACTTTAATCGGTCGCTCTTTTTGTTGTTCGGTTAATCCTTGATTGATGTTCAAAGTTTTCCTAGGGATGATTTCTATAGTCTCTGTGGTAGACTCTTAATCTTTTTCAGGTGGGGACTCATGGTTCACAGGTACGATGCTTGTTGAGGCAAGTGAAACCTGTGTTTGTAGGTGCATAAGGTGCTCAACAACTTGTGAGTTGGTTGAGGAAGAAGAAGAGGCTATGAAAACACTAATTTTGTCATTCTTTGTTTTCTCTCTGATGGCTAAGTACTGATCTATAGAGAGGAATTGATGAGCTACTCATTCTTCATCTCTCTTCTCCATTGGCCTAGAGTGATGTTTCAAATTCTTTATTGGGTTGGGTAAGAGGATACATGGTTAATTGCTTTGTGGAGGTCTTATGGGAAATGTTCATTTTACTTGACCTACAACTGATGTAAGCATCAATAGTGGTTGGACAAGGCCTTCCCAGGATTAAAGGATACCCCCCAAAGAGGTTTTGGGTTGTAGGATCATAAAGTGAGCGGGACATTCCCATGAATATACTGAGATCACTACATATTCTAATATGCCCTCTGGTTTGATTGTTGATCTATCAATGAGTTGTAGTATGATTAGGGTTTCCCTAAGACTGGTGAGACCCAAGGTTTTCATGGTCTTGCACGTCATAACATTAATGGCAGCACCAAGGTCAATTAATGTGTTGCTAATGAGTGTATTGTTAATTTACACATTAACTACCGGACTTCCAGGGTCAGTGTATTTGGTTGCGAGAACTCCCCCCATCATTAAGTCAGATAGTTTACCCATAACATGGATAGTTTAAGGATCCTTCCTTTTTCTAGCAGGATTCCTGAAACAAAGGTCCCATGCCACTTTCAAATAGATAGGCACATCTTTGATGGCTTGGAAAAGCGGTATTTTAACACACGCATTCTTGAGTTCCCCCAAGAAGTCAAAGTCAGGCTAAGTAAGAGGTTTCTCTAGGTTTAATCTTTCTAGATAGGGTGGGTTTTGGAGTTCAAGTTGGGCATGATCAGATTTCAAAGGTTCATGAGATTTTTTATGTTATGGTTCTTCATTTTTGAACCTCATTCAAATATTCAATAAGAATAAGGTGTTGGTCCTTGGTTAATGTCTTCCCAGATTGAAGATGGATATCATTGTAGTCCATGGAAGAGATGGGATAGGTTGGGTAGGCATCAAGCACGACAACTTGTGCTAGTTGGGTCGACCTCTCCTTATTGGGGTTAGGGATGCGTTGTACAAGTAATTATGGTCAAGGAGGGGCAAATGTGGATGCTTGTGTCTGGGGAGGGGGATGAAGTTGCATGGGTGGTTGTGTTATGGCCTATTGAGGGGCTCCTAAAGTGGGATTTCTCCACCCCCATTGCCATAACTGGTTTGGAGGAGGAGAAGACATCCATTATTGAGTTGGTAGACACCATGGCTGAGAATTATATTGCATGGAAGGGTTAGTGCAATACGGATTAAAATACTAAGATTGGTCTTGAACCACACCTTGAGGTATGGATTGCCATTGTCGCTTCTGAGAGACAAAGCATAGTTGCTCCAATTCCTCATCTTTGTGATAGATGGCTTTCATTCTTGGTAAGGATGGATAGTTGAAAGTGGTATGGTCCTCACTACATATTCCACAGACCAAAATTTGGACCAATGGAGATTCCTTCCATGGGTGTTTTGTTCTACATTTTGGGAAAAAGATGGCCAAAGCTCATTCCGCCTCTTCCTTCTTATTATTCATTGGCATTGTATCCAATTGGGATCTCAAGGAACTAAGTATATTAGTCTTGAAGTCCTCTAACATGTTCCCGGTTTCTACTCTTGTGACTCCATTTCCAACAATCTTACCATTACTTGTCAATATATCTCTTGGTCCTTTGCTTGTTTTTGAAGTTCCTCTAGAATATTTGCGACAAAGTTCTAAGATAACATCATAATCTAACTAAGAAACATCTCCTCTTCCCATTAGGTTGAGAAGTTCAATGCAATCATCTCAAATTCCTCTCAAGAATAAGACATGTCATGTCTCATGAGCCAAATCTCCTTGCCTTGCCCTCTGCAAATTATAATTGAATCTTTCGACATAATCCTCAAGGATCTCATCTTCATGTTGTGCTATTATGAAGACTTCCTCCATCCTTTCTTTGTCTTTACAATAATGTTGGTACTTTTTTAGGATTTTTTTCATCATCTGGTCCCATGTGTGGATGGTGTCCCTATTAAGGGCCATGAACCAACATAATGCAACATTCTTGAGAGTGGAAGGAAAGAGTTTCAATTTATGGGCATCTGACATGTAATAATAACTTCTGCAAAACATATCAAATTGAAAGGGGAAGGTATCGAGGTCTTCTTTGGATAAACCATGAAAATTTGGCAAGGCTCGATGAGGGATATTCTTCATCTTGGTCTCTTCATTTGATCCTCTAATTGGAAACCCAAAGGTAGAGGTTTCTTCTTTGACCATTTTTTTTTCCATCTCCTTCTGAGGGTTGTATTCTACTTCTGAAGGTGCTTTAGGAAAGATGAACTCCCAGAGTGGTATTGTTCACTGATCAGATCTTCTAAAGGTGGAACCTTTGTGTACATAGAACCTCATATAATTTCAAATTCTTTAGTGGAGGTCTCAGGTCTCCTTTTGGCTGCAATAGAACTTGTTGTAGGTGACAAATAGTTCGGCCGACTAAGCTCCTTTCCCTCTCGAGAGTGGCGTACATTGTTCATTTTACGAGGATTTTTGGATGAACTAATAAATCTACCTTGTAGATCTCTAACTATGTGCATAGAAAAGATTAGAAAAACATCCTACAAATTGCTAAAAAGAAATCATATCACTCAGTCTACTGTAATAAAAATCCAAACAATAGCGAAACAATGACTAGACTTTTGATAGATCACGAGAAACGATGCAAAAAATGATGAAATTTTCAATTACTTCCTAATTAGTTTAGTAAGCAAATGAAGGGTTGTGCATTTAATTATCAATCCAAGGTCGTATTACACTTACGAACTGTCATGCACCATATATGCAAGTATAAAGTTGAAATTTCCAATAGGTTGTAGTACTTTCAAATGAATGTCACAAGGCAAGATACCAAAATGCTCTTGCAAGTCACTGAATTAAACTACACCAAATCCACACTTGCATAAATGAAAGCACACGTTGCAAAAAATTAAATGACACACGTTGCAAAAAAGTAAATCACTCTTGCAAGAAAGTAAATCACACATGCAGAAAAGTAAATCACTCTTGCAAGAAAGTAAATCGCACTTGCGAAAAATTAAATCAGTTAATCACACTTGCGGAAAAGCAAATCAGTCTTGCAGGAAAGTAAATTACACTTGCGGAAAATTAAATCACTCTTGTAGGAAAGTAAATCACACTTGTGGAAAAGTAAATCACTCTTGCAGGAAAGCAAAGGTGACTTGTCCAAGTATCAAGGCGATCTTGATTATTGTGATAACTTTGTTATGAATCATGTACTGAGATGCAGAAAAGCTCAAGCTATAAGAATCAAACCACATTGTGCTTGTAAACAAGGGAAGTAAACTATCTCAATGTGAAAACCACACAATTGTTAATTAGAAAGTTAGATGCTAAGTTGTAGCAGCCAGAGTTACAACAATCACAAATTGCAACAACCAGAATCGCGACAAGGAAAATATACAATAAAGTTAAATAGAGGAATTGCTAGAAATAAATGAAAAATGAATGAAATTTGCTACAAATACACATTAGAAAATCAAAATAAAAGGGTTTACAACGTCAACATGGAATGGCGAAAATTGAGTTGACGAGAAAATGCCGGAGTCACAACACAATTTTAATAAAGGAATTGTTGGAAATAAATAAAAATAAGGAAGAGAGGCTACGACTACGCAGACATCAACCAAAAAGCGATATCCCTGCAATGTTAGCACTAAGCTACAACAATCAATCAGATGTTTTGATAGAGGAATTGTTGGAAATAAATGAGAAGAGGGAAAATATGCTACAACTATTCACTCATGAATTCATAAACAATACCCTGCAATGTTAGCAATGGGCTACAATAATCCAAAGCTACAGTAATAGAGAAATTTGGAGTTACAACAAGATGTTAATGAAGGAATTGTTGGAAACAAATGAAAACATGTAAAATATTCTATGTCTACTTCTACAAATGATAGAAAATACAAAAAATATCGGTCTAAGGAGGGGGGGTTGCCACCTTAAACGAGGTACTGGTCTAAGAATGCATTAGACACTCAAACACTTGACACACCATCAATTGAACATGCATGAAATAATTTTTTTATTAGATGGAAATGTGTGGATCATTACAACTCTGTTTTACAAACTTTCTCTTGTTTTTTCTCCATCCCTAGGCTCATAGAGCTTGCGTGTATTTATACAAAATGACTTATTCCTGAATGAGCTAAGAAAATCGATGGACAATCACGCAAATGAATATTTTGGAGGCACTAAAGGTTGCCAACACATGTTTATCTTTGACTTGTTGTTGTTCACTAAAATCAAGGTTTACCAAATTGATTTACTCATTGTTTTGGGACAACCACTAAGTTTTATATTTTTGCCTTGCAAATCTGCCTTTAGTCATGTGATTTGATGCCTTTTGAGGCTCTCTTTGCATGGGTTTATAGTTTAGGATGCCAAAACATTAGCACACGCATGTATATCAAAACAACAAATACCCTCTTAGAATCTTAACAACTTCTACAGCTGAAAGTAAATGAGCAAACCATGACAAATGTACACAAGAGTTTTTGGTCAACATGACCTTGGAAAAACCCCCATGAGGAAAACCAGTTTAGAGAGATGTATATATATGGAGTTCTTCAAGAAATAAATACAACAAGGAATAGAATGCAAAGGAACATGTAAAATTTCCTATCTGCTCTCAAGCATATCAATAAGGCTCCTTGAAGAATGCGCCCCTAGAAGTGTGCCCTTCCCTCCTTGTCTTTGCTTGAAGATGAATGCACCCTTGACATTTCCCTTGGATATTTGAAGAACCCTTTCACAACCTTTTCTCTTGGTGTGAACACTCAACAATTCACCAATCAAATTCAAGTTCGCCCCTCTCCAACATGTTCCTGCAAGCATGTGCCCCTATACAAAGGATGTGCCCTCCAACTAGCACACACACACACACACACACACACTCCATGAAGGAATATCCAAACCAACTTGCATCCTCCATGAACAAGTGCGCCCTAGATTCCTCCTTCAAACCCTCTCTTCTCACTTATCTTCTCCTCACCCAACTCTCTCAAGTGATCAAGTGAACAATGAATCCCTCATTTCCCCTATGCGCCCTCTTTAGCCATCCTTAGGCCAAACCTAGAGATTAATGGCTAAGATCAGTCTTAGCCAACTCTAATCAATGGGTGAGATATCATATCAAGTATCTCACTTAGAAACCCAGTTTTGGTTAAGTTTCCTAAGTTTGCTTTATGTCTCTTAATTCACCCACAAAGTGAATTAGTTATCACTTTATGACTTAAGTGACATATTTCAATTTTGACTTAAATATCCCAAGTCAAAGTGAAATTAGACATAAAGTAATAGGCACAAGGGTCAAACATTTCCCTCTTGTGTTTAGAGACTCACAAACACAAGGGGACCACTTTCCAAG
>JASDQU011025450.1:32346-51315 GCA_032191745.1 Picea mariana | reverse complement strand
TATTCACACCTATCTACCTCGCATGGTGTAGGAAAGAATATGACCATAGCCCCATTCACACCTAGCCACAACACATGGAATAGGCAAGGCTATGCTGCAAGTCTTATTCACACCTAGCCACCTCACTTGGCATAGGAAAGAATTGTACCTGGCTATGCATTAATCCCTCAGTCAACTCACATGATTGATCTCAGAAAACCTTGGACAAAGGGGTTAGTTGGATGCAGGAGAAACACCACACCTCCCTCTCAATGAGGGTAGACATTTTGCATCATGCCAAGCTTGTCTCTGAATTACTCCTAATTCACTCTAGGCATATGCTTGATGAGAATGTCCACTATTTTCTCATCTATGGATATGTATCAAAGCTCCACATCTCCTCTCTGCACTATGTATCATATGTAGTTGTATTTGATCTCTATATTCTTTGACTTGTCATGAAAGTCAATATTCTCTAAAATCTTCAGACAACTTTGATTATCACACTGTATCAAAGTTGGCTCCATATCTAGATCAAATAACCCTCCAAGCAACTTATGAAGCCACATTGCTTCATGGCTTGCAACATTGGCTGCAATATACTCTACCTTTGTTGTACTGAGTGCCACTTATGTCTACTTCCTACTTAACCATGAGATCATGCTTGACCCCAAACTGAAGCAACAGATGTGATTTTCCAGTTCACTGCACTCCATACCCAGTTAGAGTATCAAAGGATGGCTATGTATTGGATGGCTATGTATTGGATTGATATAGCCATCCAATACATATCTCAATCCATATCCAACTACACCATGTAGGTACTTCAACACATGTTTTGTTGCTGTCCAATGTACATGTCTAGGATCAACCATGTACTGACTCAAAATGTTCACTGCAAAACATATGTCTAGCCTGGTGTTAACCATGTATAACAAGGATCTAATCAATTGTATGTACATCGTGGGATCCACCAAATCTAAAGATGAATCACTCAAGAGCTTCATATTTGTAACCATAGGTGTGGCCATGGAATTTCATTCCACCATCCCGAATCTTTGCAGGATCTAAAAAATACATTTTCCTTGGCTAAGAAAAATATCATCTGGCCTCTGCCACACCTCCAATCCCAAGAAATAGTGCATTAGACCTAGATCCTTCATTTTGAACTCTGAAGTGAGCTCCCTCTTGCACCCATCTTTGAGTTTCTCATCCCTTGTAAGAAACATGTCATCCACATATAGGATAAATGGGAAACCATCCACAAGCTCATCAAATAATTGTCTATTATGGCATACCATGCCCTGGGTGCCTGCTTAAGCCTGTACAAATCTTTCTTCAGTTTACACACATGGGACGCCTTCCCATGGATCAAAAACCCTTGTGGCTTCTTTATGTACACTTCTTTCGGAAATTGGAGTAAGTGTCTCATAATAATATTCTCCCTCTTGTTGGGAGAACCTTCTAGCCACAAATATCACTTTGTACATCTCTATGATGTGGTCTGCAACATGCTTGATCTTGTAGATCCACTTGGAAGTCACCACTGACTTCCCTTTTGGTCTCATAACCACTTCCTGCACATCATTCTTCATGATGGTCTGGTACTCTTCCATCATGTCATCCTTCCACACTTTCTTCTTAACAACTTCCTCAAAAGTGGAAGGTTTTGGATCAATGATTTTCCTCATGATAAATTCTACATATAAGGAAAACTTGTGTGGTCTCTTGATCTTTCTGGAACTAAGGAAAAATACATATCCTAGTCTTTTTGATTGGATACCTCCTCTGTCACTGTAAAAAATTCTACTGAAACAAGGGAATCCTCCCAAGATATCTCACATCTCCTAGAAGCCTCTGAAGCTACGATCTAGCCTCCTCAACTCATGGCACCTGTCTGTCTATCCTAGAATATGTCTCTCTCTCTCCCACCTGAATCTGAGGTGTGAACTTCTTCTAAATGATCTAGTCTTCCTTTGAGTCCACTGACTCTCTCTAAGATTAGGATCACTATGAGTATAAATTATCCTTCTGAAGCTTGACTCTCTCTGATTCTATACAATCTCTGGAGCCATCTTCTCCCTCTACATCCATTGAACTTCTTTGAATTCTAATATCCTATGCACTATACTGAGAGGCTGCTCCTCCCTACTAGATCTCGAGGGATGAATCCCTTTGAACTATGGCTCCCTCTAAGATGGTACTTGGTGGGGCCATATGCCTCACCCCTAGTGGAGCCCTCTACTCCTCCTCATGATATGGTTCATCAATTCCATATAACTTCATGCACTTTGCATCTTTCAAAGTACCATGAGACCCTGTTGGTCTCTTCCTGGTCACTACAACGTTTCTGGGTAGGCCCTTCTGGATATACTGACTCTTCTTGATTTGAAGAGTGATCAAATGAACTAGAGGGATATGTATGGTCATATTTGGAGACTTCTTATCCTTGCAATCAATATCCAAATGAGATACTATGTATTCAAAAAAGTACCCTTCTTTCCAAAAGGTTCTAACTTTGTCCTCTTCCCTTTTGGTACATGGATGTATATGGTCATGTACACAAATCTATGTCTAGATAGTTTTCTCCATGTCTCAGCTAGATACCATCTAAAATTTTTCCTCCTCCAACTGTCATTATAACTCCCTCTTAGAGCTATCACTCGTGACCTTCCTAGAACAAGAGCAACAACAAGGGAAAATAGAAAAAAAGAAAAATATTCTTATGATAAGAAAAATAATAAAAACAAGAATGGGAACAATCATCACAGTAGCTCCTTCTCAGAGCTATCAACTGTGACATTCCTGGGACAATAGCCAAAACAAAATACAATAACAAGAAATAAGAAAAACACTCTTAAACACTCTTCAAGTGTTGTGACCAATCGTTCCTCCATGGTAACCTGCCCGAAACAAGAAACAAGAATAACAACATCTCCATGGTGTCCTCCATGGAATTTACAAGATAACCTGCCTGGAACAAGATCAACAAACAATAACATCTCCTAGAAGAAGTGATTTATCTTGTAAACAAGTGGATCATTAATACTGAACAATGAGAATTTACTTAATGATCATCGTACCAACAATATTCAAGAGTTACCAAACATTTGATAGAAATAGAAATAATAGAACTCTAAAGATTGTTATTCTAGTTACATAACTTACTTAAGATGCAACAATATAAAATATCAAACCCGATATGCAAACTTGGAGCCTAGTTGTTTTTGTCCCATTTGAGTTGTTCTTTATTGTAGGAGACATCATCACTACTACCTCCAACTCTTGGGATTCCTATGAGTGCAATAGATCTAAGATCCATTTGAATCTACTATCACTGTCTGGATAAATGTCCTTTTTCCAAGTGTACGTCTCCTACAAACTCACTCATCTCATATACAAGTACACCATCTAGATTTTTCTACTAATCTGAGACATTACATCAATAATAAAAAAACATAAATCTGAATCACAAGGTTCAATGTCTAGGAAAATGTCAACAAGCCTAAAACCCGAAAAATTTGATTTTGACGAAAATTCAATCTTAGAAGTGTAGTAGGTGCACTACAGTAGGGAGAGTTGATAAGTGATGTATTTTGTCCCAATCGAATTTATAACAAGTGCTAAATGATATTGACAAAGAAAACTTTGCATCAACAAATTGCGTCTGCAAGGACAAATCTCATCAATGTGGAAAACCTCACGATCTTCCTTCCAGCGGTTAGACTATTCTGAAGGTAACCAACTCTGATACCATGTTATATTTTCATTAGTTTTGTTAGCATCAGATTTACCATACTTTTTTTATATTCTTTTGAAATTAAATAATCATATACTAAAGTATATAAGAAACATATAAATAAGAACAAGAAGACATAAATATTTATCCTAGGAAAACCCCAAATTCGGGGGAAAACCCATCCAACATTTCTTAGAGAGAATATTTCCAATAAAACCATGAACAAGATCTAATCACAAGAGAAAACCAACAATGAAGAAACCCTCATAACATATACTTATATCTTCTTCTTTTCAAACCCTAGCAAGGGTAGAAAACCGAGTAGCACCACAGAACTGGTGCAAGATATGCACATCACAAGAGAAAGATAACTCACCACAAAATTGGAACAATTGGCAACTGGTAACTGCAACTGCAACTACAACCATGAATGTAACTACAACTGGCACAAAGTAACTGGGAAACTCCACACAACCTTAGCGCAACTCTTCTATAGGTATCACATAAGAGAAACCAACAAGAGCCACCAATAATATCCTTCCCCAAGTGGGGTGAACTCTCCAAGAGAACCATAAACCAGAAATAAAAAAATTGCTACAAATACCTAGTGCGTACTATAGAAGGATAATTGTGTGGCTATACAAATGAACTGACCTAGACTTGTATTTATACTAATCTAGGCATCTATCTGGTTCCGAATTCTCTCCTGTGGTCTTCTATTTCACTTTATTCTTTTCCAGGGTGTTCTTCAATTGTTCAATGGTCTTCCTTTGACTTCTTGGAATCTTCTTCTTCTCTAAGAAAATTTTTCTAGGAGGGAATACCTCCCACATCTACCAAAACATCAACACTTCCTAGGCTCCACATTTTGAGCAAGGTGGGTGATCAATCCAACTTCGCACTCCATCTACGAAAGTGCTCGACATTCCTTTACATAGTTGTTTTGGTTCAAAGGTTCCCCACACTGTCCAACTGTTGTTTTCCAATTTTTGTCAGAGAGTCCCATTGCAATACCCAAGTGTTTGGAATTTCAAAATTACTCTATTTCATATCTACTCAAACTTCAGTCTACGTTTCAGTTCATATATCCATTGAATTGTGCAACCAAGGCTACTTATCGCCCTTTATTCTTTGCAATGTTGCGTCAAGACCAAAATATTCCACCAATCCAACTCTATGCCATCATTTGTCAAAATCAGCTTGCCTCACTACTCTCATCCACTTGATCATTTCATGCTACATTTTGGTCTGTCTGCATGACTTCAACAACTTTCCAAGTTATTCAAGTCGAAGGGACCACCCAAGGAATTCGCACCTACTTCCAATGTAGGCACATCCGTGCCTATATGTATGCCAATCAATAAATCTGAGTCAATCTGCACTAGAAAATCTTCCCAAGAACGTTCATGCACCCGATGTCTCATATCTCTAGCAATATGATGTCCCATACCACTGAAAAACACTCTCAAATATCTTGTCGTACATATTTCCCATTATAGTTTCTTGACAGATTTATTGAACGACTCCCTTGCTGTATCTTTTTTCATCCTTAAAATGGAACTTCATGCCTTCTACCATTCATCCCTTCCTTGGTTTTTCACTATGAAGGTTAAGTATTCACACAAATCAACCAAAATTTCAACCATCACATTTGCGATAGATTTTCCTCTTTCAATCACTTCTATGGTTTTTTGAGTTGTCCCAATAGTTGTTTGAATTGTCACATCATTGTGCCCTTGGTTGTTGTACACTTCATTTTCAGTTCCTCCTCATCTCCCAGACTCACTTCTATCTGTATTCATTTCTAGTTGTTCATCTCTTCCCGTGTGATTTCTCCATTGAACGATCTTCCTCCTTTCCTTCAGACAACAATTTGATTTGGCCCATAAACTTGTCACTCGTTCCCCTTCATTATTGTCCATGCGAATAAACCTTCCATGTATGTAGCCTTTCCTAAATATGTTCACTTTGGAGAAACTTCCATGAAGTGTGCCAAGCCTTCACAATGGTGTGAAACTCAAACATGTGTCCTTGTCTGGTTTATGTGCTAGACAATTTCTTTATTCGAGTCATGATGGACACCTGACCATCCCTAGGCCCCATGACTTGCTATATCCAATTTTCTCATCCACCTCCTTTTTCCAAGGCATCAACCCCAACATATCTTGGGTCGACTACTCCTAGAAGGACCTCCTCATTGAAAAACATGATTCATTTCATGGGTGATTGTAACATTCTAGCTTCATCATCTTTCCCCCAAGCACCCTCATTCTCACTAGTGTGCAAGTGTGCAACTTCATTTCTTTCTAAAATCTGTGATTTTTTTGGACCTCGTGCCTTCCTTTCAAAGACCTACGATCCTTCCTTGGTCAAAATTGCTTCGTCTTCTACAAGCTCATTCTCCCAAGTCACCTTTCTTGTTGCGCAATACTTTGTGAAGTGATTCTCTTGAAAACCATCGCATAAACTGCAACAAATGTCCTTATAAAAGTTCAACTATTCCAAGAGGTTGATGCTGGAAGACATGGATTCCTCCTCTAAATATCGTTTCAAAATATGACAACTCTCTTCAGCTAAGAGACTCTTCAATCTATCATCCCACGAATCCCATCATTTGGAAATTTCTTTGATTTTCTCTAGGCTGGATTTGGTTGCTTCTAAGTCCCTTCACCATTCCACTTCAAGGATATGCCTTCCTTCACCTTTAACCTACGGTGAAGCCATATTCCTATTACCAATTCTTCCACCAAAACTACTTCCTCAATCTTCTTTGATGTCTGCTCTGATACCGTCTATCACAGAAGTGACAATGGTTAAGATCTTTTCCAAATCTTGAAGATCGCTTCAACAATATTTTGTTAAGACTACTCTGATACCATCTTTCACATGCATGTAGTTTCCCTAGTGCCCAAATAGACTTGGCACACCTAAGTCGCCGGTCATTGTGGGTCATGTGGCACTGGGACGTGCTTTGACTCACATGTTTTCCCATGTCGAGTTGTCGTGCACCCAAACTACGCCTTCACTCATTTCAATAGAGGAATTATGAAAAATTTATAACAATTATACTGGTTACTCATAATGAACAATACAAGTGTGTCGAACATGCCATCTGTTCCACACCCCAAAATACAAGAATACAAGAGGAGCATGTGACTCTTAGATCAACATTGCATGTTCAATGCAACAATCGACTCATGGATGATTGTTCCCTTCACAGAATATTCGTTTCACTGTCACAACTTTACCTGACTCTGCCTGTGTTGTCTTCTTCTTATCCAAGTCGTGCACCCTTCTTTTGGTTGCCTTCCTTTCCTTTGTGTCAAATCCAACACATACTTTCCACCAACGCAAGTAATATCTAAATTATGAGATGCGATCAAACTTCATTGACTATCCCCTTCATGAGCTCATACCAACCATTCACCAACTTGGGACACCACCTTTGGTCTTACTTGAGCTGACTCTTCAAACGATAACATGCCCCTTCAATGAGAGTGTTTCGCTATCTGACCGACTAGTATTTCATCTTGGGTTCCCAGGCTATTCCTTCACTCACATCTTCAGTCATTTTCCTAGCTGGCATTTGCTGGCCCTTGGTTATGTATTAAGGAAGAAGGAAAATACTAAGGAAGAATAAATAATAAGTACAGAGAGCGTAGAAGGTACACAAATCGAGGAAGGATCGAAGTGGTTAAAGAAGCAGAAAAGAAGGAGTGAAGTAAGGAAAAGCGAGCTGTTGAAATATAAGATCAAGGAAGACAGATCAAAAAAGAATATGGATCGTGGAAAAATCAACAAGCAGAGGAAGACACCAACAAACACTTTGGAGCACCACGCGGGTGAATCCCTTAGCATGCGGGTTATGTGGGACCTAGGGTTTTGACAACTAGACTTTGGTCTATGGTTTTCTGAGAATCATGTAATGTATAAATAAAGGTCAAGTAGAATCGAGAGGGTGGTTGGTTAATGGTTATGGTTATTATTGTTGTGAGAGAGAATTGATTTGTTGTAAGAACATTCTTGTAGTATGAATCTACAGTTGGGTGCAAAGATCAAACCTGCAGCTAGGTGCACAGGGAGGGGAGAGAGAGAGAAAGATATCTGCAACTAAGTGCGTAGATAGAACTGTATGTTTACATCTAATATATCAAGAAATGTAGTTCTATGGACATATCCCTAGGGAGAGGGTGAACCACATAAATATTGTTGTTCTTTGTGGTTGATGTTGTGTTATTTTCTCTCTATTATATTGTTATTGCATGATTGTTAGATCAAAGATATAACTTTGCGAAGTAAGAACAATATTTTTAAGCATAGCTAGGGTAACTGCATTGTTGTTCTTGATTCACTTTGCATTTCCTCTGGTTGTACACACATGTGTCCTGCAACCCCCCTATTGCTACTTCATGTGAGACTTCATCTGCTTCGCAGGTGTTGCTGAAAGGGCCAATACTTAGGGTTTGTTGGTGCGCTGTTAGAGTTGAACCCTGGGTCTGCCCCTATGCCAATGAATGGTTCCATTGTCGATACCTTCTTAAGGGAATGTCAAGGTGGTTTCCATAAAAGAGAGAGATTCATAAGTGGATAGAAGAACAAGAAATGGACTTCACTGAAGATCAAAACAAGAACCCTAGCATTAGTACAGACGACTGGTTGGGAAGGTACATATTTACTGACGTGCACAAGATCTTCTTTGGAGGAGTTCATAAGGAGTTATATGAGTGGTTAGATAAACTAGTAGACACTCAGTTTGAAATTAGATCTAGACCACCTATCGTTTGGATGTCGGCGTTGATCAAGAAGGTCAAGAGAGTTGATAATGTCGTGTCAAGAGAAGTAGATCTCTAGTTCGATAGCACTATTGAAGGGTACATTACTGAGTTTTCTAATGAAAAAGTAGAGTCATATATCCAAGCAAAGAGACATTTCTTTAAGGAACCAAGAGGAAAGTTTCTACACTTTTTGAAGTTGAAGATCAAGATGCTATTGCATGAGAAGAATATATTGAAGATACAGTAATCGGTCAGATTTTAAGGATAATGTTCAAGAATTCAGACAACGACAATGACATAGAGGCTAGACACACACGTAGTGGGATATCATTTAGAGAAGTTCCTCTTGCGAACCTATTTAAGCAAAATTACGGAGATGAGGGATTCTACAGTGGAGAAGAAGCATAGCTATTGGACGAAGAGAATTCAGAGTCTGCAAGGGAAGAGGAAGTAGATATTGAAGAACCTTGCCAAGGAGAATCATAAACTTCAGGGACTATGCCTACTATCGAAGTAAGTACTATTGTGCCTCTTATTGTTTCAACAACATTAAGAAACCAAAGTAACCAGAGTAACCAGAGTAATCATAACACTTAGAGCACTATTACAACAAATTTAGTACATACTCAATCAAGAAACCACAAAAAGTCCATGGAAGATGAAATGAGGTTACCTATATTTAGAGGAGATGGATCTGAAGATCCTGATCAACATTGGTTCTTATGCGAAGCAGTATGGAGCATTAAGCAAGTCACCGACGAAACTGTTAAGAGAGATCTGTTTATTACTACCTTAAGGGACCGCACTCTGAGCTGGTACATGAAGTTTGCTTCAGGATCTGCACAACCTAAACCATTGAGTGACATTAATACTGCATTGAGTGAAGATTTCAAGAAACCTAAGTCGGAGTCACAGTGCATTACAGAGTTGAAGGAAATCAAACATAAGGTAACTGAACCTGTTTGGGAGTTTGATCAGAGGTTTAAGAACCTAACAGGTCATTTGAGATTTCAGATTCCAGACGAACAAAATAAGGAATGGTTCATCACTACCCTCCTACCACATATCATAGTTCCTTTGATGCAGCAGAAAATCGCTTTGCAGGCTGAAGCTCTGGAGATTGATATGAAACTAGAAGCAACCCCTCTAGGATAATCCAGTCCATGTATGAGCTAGATCTTGAACCAATTAACTAGTTTATCTTTACAGGTTGTAGACATGAAGAAAGATAAAGGAAAGGATAAAAGAGAAGATATCTGGTGCATCAGATGTAAATTAGAGGGCCATGACAAAGAACATTTTCCCCTATTTAATGAATACTTGGCTTCTAGAGCCCCTAATACTTTGAAGCAAGATACCTTACCATGGTGCAAGGTATGTAGAACTAGACATCACCTTGGTGAATGTTATTATATGCAGAAATATGTCCAGACACCTACCAATATTTATTGCACATTCTGTAAATTTGTGGGGCATGATGAGAAGGATTGTAGGGCTTATGATCTCATGCATGAAAGATCAAGGGATACATATAGGATTCAAGGAGAGATGCAGTCAGAAGGAAAAATTGTGTAGTTCAATTCCCCAGGAAGAGGAAACTTTAACCCTCGTGGTGGATTTAGAGGAAGAGGACAAGGAGGAGGCATGGGTAGAGGTCGAGGTCAGATTATTTTCTATAACTGGTCCCAACCAGGTTATTTGGAAAGGGATTGTTAGAACCTTTGTACTACTTGTAGCTACTGTAACTCATTTGAACATGTCATTGACGACTACCTAGTATTATTAGCCAAACTTTAGGAAAGACGAGGTGGAAACCAACAAGTACAACTAATATCAGATGAACCTCGTGGTGAGGATTCTAGATTCATTGTTATTACTAGAGGAGGTGTTGTTACAGGAGAAAATCGGGTAACTCCAGGAAAGACTACAGAGGGATCGGGGATTAGAAGAGCTGCAAAGAAGACACAATTGTTTGATCCAAAGAAAGAAAAGCAGAGTTTTGAAGAATTAAGAAGAGAGTTTGTAGGAGAACAGGCTTCTTCATCTAGGGCACAACTAGACACTAGTACATTTGGGTCAAATTCCGACGATGTGTTCGATGCAATTGCCACTTTATATTGTCGGGAGATTGACAAACAACATACCCCCTCAAACGTCGTTTCACATGACGTCTCTTTTTCGACGACATAGATTTCATCTTTATTGCGACGTCTTGGAGGTGGCAAGAGCGACGTCTTGGAGGTGGCAAGAGCAACGTCTTGGACGTGGCAAGAGAGATGTCTTGGAGGTGGCAAGAGCAACATATTGGACGTGGCAAGATCGACGTCTTGGACGTGGCAAGAGAGACATATTTGACGTGGAAAGAGACGTCTTGGACGTGGCAAGAGTGACGTCTTAGACGTGACAATAGCAACATCTTTGACATGGCAAGAGAGAGATATTTCTTTAAGGGACCTAGAGGAAAGTTTCTACACTTTTTGAAGTTGAAGATCAAGATGCTATTGCATGAGAATAATATCTTGAAGATATAATAATTGGTCAGATTTTAAAGATAATGTTCAAGAATTTAGACAACGACAATGACATAGAGGCTAGATGCACACGCAGTGGGAGATCATTTAGAGAAGTTCCTCTTGCGAACCTGTTTAAGCAGAATTACAGAGATGAGGGATTCTATAGTGGAGAAGAAGCATAGCTATTGGATGAAGAGCATTCAGAGTCTATAAGGGAAGAGGAAGTAGAGATTGAAGAACCTTGCCAAGGAGAATCATAAACTTCAGGGACTGCGCCTACTGTCGAAGTATGTACTATTACTCCTCCTGTTGTTTCAACAACATTAAGAAACCAGAGTAACCAGAGTAATCAGAGCACTGTTACAAGAAATTTAGTACATACTCAATCGAGAAACCATGGAAAGTCCATGGAAGATGAAATGAGGTTACCTATATTTAGAGGATATGGATCTGAAGATCCTGATCAACATTGGTTCTTATGCGAAGCAATATGGATCATTAAGCAAGTCACTGAAGAAACTGTTAAGAGAGATCAGTTTAGTACTACCTTGAGGGACTGCACTCTGAGCTGGTACATGAAGTTTACTTCAGGATCTGCACAACCTAAACCATTGAGTGACATTAATACTGCGTTGAGTGAAGATTTCAAGAAACCCAAGTCAGAGTCACAGTGCATTACAGAGTTGAATTAAATCAAACAGAAGGTAACTGAACCTGTTTGGGAGTTTGATCAGAGGTTTAAGACCCTGACAGGCCATTTGAGCTTTTAGATTCCAGACGAACAAAATAAGGAATGGTTCATCACTGCCCTCCTACCACATATCATAGTTCCTCTGATGTAGCAGAAAATCGTTTTGCAGGATGAAGCTCTGGAGATTTCTATGAAACTAGAAGCAACCCCTCTAGGATAATCCAATCCAGGTATGAGCCAGATCTTGAACCAATTAACTAGTTTATCTTTACAGGTTGAAGACATGAAGAAAGATAAAGGAAAGGATAAAATAGAAGATATCTGGTGCATTAGATGTAAATTAGAGGGCCATGACAAAGAACATTTTCCCCTATTTAATGAATACTTGGCTTCTAAATCCCCTAATACTTTGAAGCAGGCTACCTTATCATGGTGCAAGGTATGTAGAACTAGACATCGCCCTGGTGAATGCTATTATATGCAGAAATATGTCCAGACACCTACCAATCTTTATTGCACATTCTGTAAATTTGTGGGGCATGATGAGAAGGATTGTAGGGCTTATGATCTCATGTATGAAAGATCAAGGGATACATATAGGATTCAAGGAGAGATGCAGTCAGAAGGAAAAACTGTGTAGTTCAATTCCCCAGGAAGAGGAAAATTCAACCCTCGTGGTGGATTTAGAGGAAGAGGACAAGGAGGAGGCATGGGTCGAGGTCGAGGTCAGATTATTTGCTATAACTAGTCCCAACCAGGTTATTTGGAAAGGGATTGTCAGAACCCTTGTACTACTTGCAACTACGGTAACTCATTTGAACATGTCATTGAAGGCTGCCCAATATTATTAGCCAAACTTTAGGAAAGACAAGGTGGAAACCAACAAGTACAACTAATATCAGCTGAACCTCATGGTGAGAATTCCAAAGTCATTGTTATTACTAGAGGAGGTGCTGTTACAGGAGAAGATCGGGTAACTCCAGGAAAGACTATAGAGGGATTGGGGATTAGAAGAGCTGCAAAGAAGACACAATTGTTTGATCCAAGGAAAGAAAAGCAGAGTTTTGAAGAATCAAGAAGAGAATTTGTAGGAGAACAGGCTTCTTCATCTAGGGCACAACCACTAGAAGTAAGAGAATGTGAGATGCCTCTAGAATTTGATCAATCAGCCTCGCCTAGGCAAGGAAAAGAGGTAGCAATCTTGTAGGTTTCTTGTATACGTGTATTGAGTTGATTAAATATGAGAGAGTTGTGCAAGAACTACAACACTTGATAAGAAAATATGAGATAGGAAGGGTAGATCCTCTACTGAATAGAGTTGTGCATCAAGTATCTAGAAAGAGGAGGAAAAACAAGGAACTGCACCTTAATGCTCAGAATGGAGACTACGACATGGATTATGTGGTCCTTGACTTGGGATCATAAGTAAATGTTATGACGAAGTAGACTTGGGCACTGATGGGAAAACCTAGGCTGATTTACTCCCCTATTAGGCTCAGGATGGCTAATAAACAGGTGGTGAGCCCCTTTGGAAGATTGGATCATGTCCCTGTGGACATCGACATGGTAAGGATGTTTGCATACTTCGAGGTGATTGATATTGTTGATGATAGTTGTCCTTATCCTGCACTATTGGGTATTGATTGGGCTTCCAACAATTCGACTGTTGTTGACCTAAAAAAGAGAAGAATGACATTTGAAGGTGATGGCCTTAGGTTCATTGCACCTTTTATCCTGATGAAGGTCACAGATATAAAAAACCTATAAGGGAAGAATACCGCGCCTATGAGCTAGAAAATATTTACAAACTAATAGAAAGACAACATGATTACATTAATCCTACAATAGATGGAAATCTAAGTTGGCGAAGTGAAAGTGCATGCTCATCAGATTTAGAGGAAGAAATGGAGAAATAGAAGAACATAATGTATGAAGTCTCTACGCGAAGATGTGCTAGATTGACCAAGGAAGTTATTGAATTGGTACAGAAGTAAGTAATCTTCCCACATTTGATGGTTTGAATCATTTAAAGACATATTTATTGGAATTTGAAGGACTTGTACCAGTACAACAGAGGTTTTTGGCACTAGATGAAGCCTTGAAATCAATTCCAGAGAGATGGTGGGGAACACATAAGAAGAACATCGCAGAGTGGGTACAATGTTACACCTTGATGACAATGCGCTTTTCAGACCAAGTTGGAGGATACGAAGTTCGATACACAAGTCATAGTTGTCCTAAGGACCATGTGCGAAGTTGTGAGGAAGCCTAGAACAACATTCCTAAAGAACAATGGGTACATAAGTTCATCAACAGTTTGGATAGTACGCCTATCAACTGGTATCTTCAAGCAAAAATGCGCTTAGCCACTTCAGATTGGTACGGTATGACTCAGAACTTTATAGCTACATTTTTATTTGAGAGTCAGTAGCCCACAATAGATCAAGCTTTACAAATTGTAAGACAAAAGGTCTTTGAGGAGGCACCTAACCTCCCTTTTGAGCAAGAAGAGGATGAATGGACTGCTCCTCTTCAGAGATTATAGGGTTGTTATAATATTAATGCTGATGAAGATGATGATCCTAGGAATGTAAACATCATAGAAATTGAAGAATAAAGGGACATAAAAGGGTCAGGGATTGAATTACCTTTTATTGGGCAGCCTAATAAAATTAAGAAGGTTAATATTGGAATAGAGAAAACACCTAAGTTGGAAAATGTTGGAGATTATTAGGATGATGCTACTATTGATAAGATCACAAAACTACTGCATGAGTATCAGGACTTGTTTCCAACCAAGTTCACAAACATGAAGGGAATTAAAGGGCCCATGGGAGAAATGAAGATTCCTTTGAAACCAAATGCAAGGCCAGTCAAGCAGAGACCTTACAAACTGAATCCCAAGTATAAACAAAAATTTAAGATTGAATTGGATAAGATGTTGGAAGAAGGAATCATAGAACCTGTTGAAGAATCTGAATGGATCAACCCTATGGTGGTCCAAGATAATAAGTCAGGAGAAATCAAAATCTATGTAGATTTAAGGAAACTGAATGATGCATGTTTACATGACCCATTTCTTACACCGTTTACTGATGATGTTCTAGATAATGTAGGAGGATAGGAAGCTTAATCCTTCACAAATGGATTTTTAGGCTATCACCAGATCAAAATTGCTGAGGACAGACATAAGACCACATTTGCAACAAAATGGGGTTCTTATCAGTACACTGTGATGCCTTTTGGGTTAAAGAATGCACCGGCCATATTTTCCAGGGTGGTGGTCGAAGAATTTAAGGAGTTTTAACACAAGTTTTTGGAAGCATATTTTGATGATTGGACTATTTTTAGCCTACTGAAAAATCATATTGAATTTTTGAGATTAATGTTAGATAAGTGTAGGCAATGTCAGATTTCCCTGATATTGAAAAATTGCATTTTCCTTTGAACTTTTGGAGTATTGTTAGGACACATTATATGCAAGAAGGGGTTGTTGGTATATCCTTCCAAGATTGCTATCATTATCGATCTACCCTCCCTACTTCAGTTAGACAGCTGCGCACTGCATTGGGACATACTAGGTACTACATAAAGTTTATCAAGGGATACACATAGATAAAAACACCCATGGGAAATCTATTAAATAAATATAGTTAGTTTCAATGGACAGAGGAATGCCATCATAGCTTTGACACACTAAAGAAGAAAATGGTTATTGCACCTATTTTGGTTTTGCCAGATTGGAGTAAGGAATTCCATGTTCATGTCAATGCTTCATCCATTGCATTAGGAGCAGTCTTAGCACAACCAAGAGTAGGATATATTGACCACCCTATAGCCTTTTCTAGTAGGAATATTTCTACATCTGAAATAAATTATACTACCACTAAAAGAGAAGGTTTAGCTATGGTATATGCGCTACAGAATTTTAGGCACTACTTGTTGGGAGGACCTCCCTTTTGAGCAAGAAGAGGATGAATGGACTACTCCTCTTCAGAGATTATAGGGTTTTTATAATATTAATGATGATGAAGATGATGATCCTAGGAATGTAAACATCACAGAAAATGAAGGACAAAGGGACATAAAAGGGCTGGGGATTGAATTACCTTTTATTGGGCAGCCTATTAAAATTAAGAAGGTTAATATTGGAACAGAGAAAACACCTAAGTTGGAAAATGTTGGAGATTATTGGGATGATGCTACTATTGATAAGATCACAAAACTACTACATGAGTATTAGGACTTGTTTCCAACCAAGTTCACAGACATGAAGGGAATTAAAGGGCCCATGGGAGAAATGAAGATTCCTTTGAAACCAGATGCAAGGCCAGTCAAGCAGAGACCTTACAGACTGAATCCCAAGTATAAACAAAAAGTTAAGATTGAATTGGATAAGATGCTGGAAGAAGGAAACATAGAACCTGTTGAAGAATCTGAATGGATCAGCCCTATGGTGGTCCAAGATAATAAGTCAGGAGAAATCAAAATCTGTGTAGATTTAAGGAAACTGAATGATGCATGTTTACATGATCCTTTCCTACACCGTTTACTGATGAGGTTCTATATAATGTAGGAGGACAAGAAGTTTAATCCTTCACAGATGGATTTTCAGGCTATCACCAGATCAAAATTGCTAAGGAGGACAGACATACGACCACATTTGCAACAAAATGGGATTCTTATCAGTACACTGTGATGCCTTTTGGGTTAAAGAATGCACCAACAATCTTTTCTAGGGTGGTGGTCGAAGAATTTAAGGATTTTTAACACAAATTTTTGGAAGCATATTTTGATGATTGGACTGTTTTAGCCTACTGAAAAATCATATTGAATTTTTGAGATTAATGTTAGATAAGTGTAGACAATGTTAGATTTCCCTGAATTTGAAAAAGTGCATTTTCCTTTGACCTTTTGGAGTATTGTTAGGACACATTGTATGTAAGCAGGGGTTGTTGGTATATCCTTCCAAGATTGCTATCATTGCCGATCTACCCTCCCTACTTCAGTTAGACAGCTGCGCACTGCATTGGGACACACTGGGTGCTACATAAAGTTTATCAAGGGCTACACACAAATAACAACACCCATGGAAAAGCTATTAAAGAAAGATAGTTAGCTTCAATGGACAAAGGAATGCCATCAGAGCTTTGACACACTAAAGAAGAAAATGGTTATTGCGCCTATTTTGGTTTTCCCAGATTGGAGTAAGGAATTCCATGTTCATGTCGATGCTTCATCCATTTCATTAGGAGCAGTCTTAGCACAACCAAGAGTAGGATATATTGACCACCCTATAGCCTTTTCTAGCAGGAATATTTCTACATCTGAAATAAATTATACTACCACTGAAAGAGAAGGTTTAGCTATGGTATATGCACTGCAGAAGTTTAGGCACTACTTGTTGGGAGGACATTTTAAGATGTTCACTAATCACTCTGCATTGAAGTACTTAGTCAACAAGCCAGTGTTGGGGGGAATAATATGCAAATGGCTATTATTATTTCAGGAATATGATTTTGAGATCGTGGTCAAGCCAGGAAGAATGAATAAGGGACCTGACCACTTATCCAGGTTGGAACATGGAGAGGAACCTGTCAGTTTGGACGATACAATACCAGATGCACAATTGATGGCCATTAGAAAAGTCAATGATCACTTTGTCAAGATAGTCCAATTCCTATCTACAGGAATGGCACCTCACGAATATACAGTCATTCAGAAGAAATAGTTGGTAGTCCGCACTGCATATTTTCAACTTATAGATGGACAGTTATATAAGATGGGACCAGATGAGATCTTGAGGAGATGCGTCATGGAGGAAGAAATATCGTTGATTCTTGCAGAAGCACATGAAGGCATCATAGGAGGACATTATGCAGGGAAATAAACAATGCAGAAGGTTCTCAGAGCTGGCCTCTGGTGGCCCAATTTACACAAAGATGCTAAGGAGTACTCTAGAGCCTGCGATGTATGCCAAAGAATAGGGAAACCTTATAGAAGGGATGATATGCCTTTAGCACCTCAACTAAATTTACAGGAATTTGACAAATGGTCCATTGATTTTGTGGGACCTATCCATCCACCGGGAAAGCACACAGGACCTCGATACATCATCACTGCGACAGAGTATTTGACCAGATGGGAAGAAGCAAGAGAAGTTAAGGGCTGTAGTGCAACTACAACTATGTGGTTCATATTTGATGATATCATAACCATATTTGGATTCCTTAAGATCCTTATGAGTGATCAAGGTACACATTTTATTAATAAAACTATTGAAGCCTTGAATCAGGAATTCAAAGTTCACCATCAGAAGAGAACACCATACCACCCATAGACGAATTGTACAGTCAAATATTTCAATAAGTTCTTGGAGACAACGCTGATGAAGATTTGGAGTCTGAATAGAGATGATTGGGATTTGAGAGTGCCAGTAGTTTTATGGGCTTATCGAACTACTTGCAAAACACTGACAATGCAGACTCCCTTTAAGTTAGTTTATGGCTTGGAAGCAATGGTACCTATGGAATATTTGGTTCATAGATTAATAATTACAACATTTACATGTATGGATGACACATACGCTATTCAAGAAAGGCTTGCACAGTTGATAGAAAAAGAGGAAGAAAGATTTATTGCAAGACTTCATCAGCATGTACAAAAAGAACGAGAAAAGGCTTACCATGATAGACATATCAAGAAGAAAGCATTTAAGCAAGGATATTTGGTATTGGTATATGACAACAAGTTCATGAAGCATCCAGGAAAGTTCAGGACACATTGGCTTGGGCCATTTGAGGTCACCTATGTTACAGAAGGTGGAGCTGCGCAGTTGATGACTCTTAAGGGAGACTGGAAAGATGGTTTATTAAATGGGGGCCGGTTGAAATTGTATTATGACAACCAGTTGCCTCGCAACTCTTAGTAAAAGAAAAGGAAGAAGGGTCTAGGTACTAGGTGCAGTTGAAACTGGGTACCAGACACAAAAAAGACAGTTTGCACATGACAAGGATGGATAGAGCAGAAAGCACAGGCTGCTTTGTGCAATCTGCAGTCGAAGTAATACAAAAGGATCAATCTTCCAGTGCCTTGGGACGAGTCACAAGTGAGTGTTGGGGGAATTTTGGCCCTTGGTTATGTATTAAGGAATAAGATAAAGAATAAGGAATAAGAAAGATGAAGTAAAAAGAGTGCATAAGGCACACAAACCGAGGAAGGATTGAAGTGGTTAAAAAAGCAGAAAAGAAGGAGTGAAGTAAGGAAAAGCAA
>JASDQU011025450.1:3839-15658 GCA_032191745.1 Picea mariana | reverse complement strand
TATGATATTTAACAATGGTATTCTCAAGACATTTCTCTTCACTTTCTTTAAAACTTTCACTCTATCTTGGTGATAAATTCTTCAACATAATATGATCATCTAGATTTGCCTCCTGTATGATAGATAATTCAAAACTTCCGTGACAAACATCTAGTCTTTCCTGTGGATAAAGTACATTTTGAGGATGAAGGTTTAAGGTTTCTTCTTCCAATTGCAGATTTACATCTCTAATTGGTTTCTTGGGAATGTTAGAATACTTAATATTATTTTCCTCACCTAAGTGTTCTTCAATAACTGAGTTTAAGTATTGATTAGAGCAAGAGTTTGAAGAATATGGACGTTCACCTTGACCCAACATCAAATCTTCTTCCACGATGGTCGAGGACTGAGTATACAATGATTTAGAGGAAAAACAAGTGTGATTGTCAGTAAGAACCTTTTCAATAGGTTCTACCTACTTTTCTTGTTCAAAATTTTCGGATGGATTCTTCTCATCCCGTGAACAAAATTCTTCTCGCAATTGAGTGATAGGATTTGTAATTGGTTCATCATTCATGATTGAACATGACTGGATGAAGGGGACACAAGCATCATGGAGGAGATTTAGTACAAATGACATGTCATCAAGATTAAATTTACAGAGAACATGATGGATTCTTGTTGAAAAGCCTTCAAGAGATGAATTGTCAGTGATTAGCAAAGTATGAAATTCTTCACATAATTGATTGTAATCATAGATTTCAAAAGCATATAAAAATTCATCTACAAATTGAAACCAATAAAAAATGTGATATGTTGGAAAAGACTCAAACCAATGTTTAATCCGACCTCTAAAAGTAAAAGCGAACAATCTGCACAAAACTTTTAAATCAGAAATGTCATGTTTGATGCATGTGCACCAAAACTTGTTAAGGTGGTCTTTAGTAGATACATCGCCCCCACCATCAATGTTGAGTTTGGACAAGTGAGAGACTGTTTCGTTGGGAACATCTGGTAATGAGAAGTGGAAAGCATGTTCCAACACAGTGATTTGGGGAGCCATGGGGAAATTAAATATATTCAAAATAAAGGATCCTACAAGGCCTACTTGTCATTCAGCCCTCCTTCTAGCGCCATTTGTTGACGGGCGAAGATGACCGTTCGTCATCTGGAAGAACGAGTCTGGTCCAGGGTTGTCTAAATAACCCAAGGGTAAAATCCTGAAGATGGGTTACACTTTTGCTTGTTTTATGAGAAAATAAACTGTATTTTCACACGTTCTTCAACTTCCGGCATACAAAATTATTATTTTTATTTAGAATTTCACTTTACAGTAAAAACAAAACTTGTGAAGAATTTTGTTAGCTTTCCAATGACTATTTTTAATCTTTTTTTTATCATGATTTGATATGTCAATTTGACAATTGTTTAACAATATGTTCCTTAAACATGAAAGGAATGATAATGAGTAACTTTTTTCTACAACAATGTATCTATTATTAAACTTATGTTTTTAAGAAACGAAATACACCGCAATAATCTACAGGGACTCTATTTTATTATGACTATAATTTTGAATCTAACGGATGAATATTATAATTTCTAGAATTTTTTGAAGTTGACCAAGGTGAAAACGTTGCATCTTTTAAACACATGTTTTTCTACACCTTATATCTATCTTAATTTTTACTTAAAACTAAAATCTAAATATATGCTTTTGAAAAGAACAGTTTAAGGATTATGAATATATTTTTTTCTAAATTTTTCACTGTATATTTTTAGAGATATCGATATTTCATTTCACCGAATCATAATGTTGGTTGAAAATATTATGCAGTGTTTTTTTTAAAAAATTAAATAAAATTAGATAAAAATAAATAAAATGAAAACAAATTATAGGAATTGAAATAAGATTCAATTTTGGAAATGCTGGTGTCATTTTAGAAATCAAATTCTCAGTATTTTCAGAAGTCCGCAACCTCCGAAGTTCAGGTAAGCTTGGGGCAATTCTCTGGTTTTTGTTTTCAGTCCCAATTTCATGTTTTTGGCTGAAATCATCTTTCGGACGAAACCTAGATTTTAACGGAATCTGCTAAAAATAAACGGGTCGGCCAAAAAGTCTTTCGGATGAAATATTCTTACCACAGGAAAACAATTCATTCTAAACACATTGTACATGAATTTCGAGGGCACCGTCAGGACGTCGTTCAATTTGACATGCAATTTTTCGGCCGAAAGTTGTTTCGGCTAAAAAAAAATCCTAGCAACATTTTTTCGGCCGAAAAATTGCCGCTAGGAATTTTTGAGACCTGATTGTCATGGAAGTGTTACCCATATTGATGATTTTACTCCCAAGCCGTTTGGTGTAACTCATTTTGATGGGTTTAATGGCTCCGTTAGCCAATATAAAGTCCTAAAAAAAATAAACAAGAGAAAGAAATAACTAACTAATTACTAGATACTATATATTATATATGTACATATGTTCTTATATAACTATTGTAGCAGAAAATATACAAATATCACTTATGTACATCATTTACAAATTGCAAGTTTTAATCGAAACTTATGAAATCAAATGCGAAAATTATTTTTGTTAATAAGTAGATAAAGAAAGAACATTTAAATATTTTATGTTTTCCTTTATAAATCTAACTATTCTTGAATTGAATAAACTATGAAACGCAGATGTGTGGGTAGTCAAAAGCTGAACCATACATTCTGGTTTCATTAATATGTAAATGAAAGAATTAAGAAATACAAAAGAGCTAACCTGTTTGTTAGTTAGTGAGGTGTATCCAAGCATCTATATGAGTGAAGAACATCCAACTGCCCTGTCCAAGAGAGAAATCTGCAATGAACCTTATGACTGTTCTAAATAAATTCAAAACATGTGTTGGGAGCTTAAGTTTTAATAACAGAGGAGGAAACACAAACATAACCTTGTGATCTTATAATTGCACATAATTACAACAAGATAAATATGAAAGTAACTTATGCATTTTATCGTTCAATTAAAATTCAAAGATAAATCCTATCATTCTAATTGGAGATATGATCACAATATTTACATCTAGAGAAACAAACTATAGACGATATTTATAATATAAATATCCCAAACATAATAGATCATTAAGTCTAAAGATATAAAACCCATTAATGTATTAGGATTAACAAAACATAAATGAAAGTATCATTAACAAAAGGCTAAAGCCAAAATGCATATATGTTGTTTCATTAAGTCTTGGAATCACTCGTCCATCTTCTGCCCTCAGCCAAGATGATTTCCATTACAAAATATGGATTATTTAAAGAGTTTATGAAAGCTAAACTTCCTATATTCTAAGATAGGATCAGATCTCAAAAAGATTTAAATGTTAAAAATATAGAGGGCTTAGAGCCACTCAAGATCAAACTAAATCTTCAAAATTTATGACAATTTTCTCCTATTTACAAAAATAAGCAAAAAGAAGATAGTTGATCAACTAAGTCCAGCATGCTTCATCCCATGAGATCAACATTAGATAAATCCTATCCATTCAAATAATAACAAAATTCAAATCACAATATCTCAGAATTGACCACGGCCTTGACACTGTCATCATTTTTTATAATGATATTGCCTATCTTTTTCAAAAGCTTTAATTGTCTTTGGGAATTGGCCTTGAGTTCACAGTTTTTATTTGCCAAGGATTCATTGAGAGTCGTGAGATCTTTGATCCTTTCTTGGAGAATACAGATGCTTGTATAGTACTTCCCTATCCATTGCAGGCAAATTTGCAAGGAACAGCAGGGGCGATCTGTTGAGGAAATGTGTAATTGTGAAGTAAAACATCACTGCTATCCACTGTCGGCCTTTGATCGAGTTTAATACCTGTGAACCCTTTGCTATATTTTAAACATGGTGGGATATTATTGACATAATCGAATGGTTGATTAAGATCTGGTTTGGAACAATTTGGATCTTCCTCTGCCAGAAACTTTTCAATCTCGGAGTCAGAGTTCTCATGGATCTCAATTGGTTCGATCGAGCTCACATGAGCTTTGGATCTATTACGCAGAATCCTTGAAATGAGTCGACCAACCTTCTTGTTATGAAACCCTAACATGGCTTGAGTCTTCTTTAACTGTTTGTGAGGGTTTCTACTGTTGGATTTTACAGTAGGTTCAGGGTAGACAATCGACTCATGCACAGGAGTTTCAAGAAACTCGGAACTAATACCTTGTTGCCCACATAAAAGTTGATCGGACAATGCCTCTTCACAAGGATTTTCATTCAAAATATCTGGGTTGCCAATTGAGAAATTAAGAGGTTTCTCTATCATAGGCTTCTCCATTACAGGGGTCTCTATAGGATTTACTGTAACAAAAAAATTACGAGCTATGAAACCATCCCAATCATCACCAAGTGTTTTCAAATGATGAACTAACAGTAATTTAATCAAACCATGGTGAAAGAGGCTGGAATCCAACTTTTTCTTCTTGTATCTCTTTAACATTTTATACAAACTTCTTAGCAGGTAAAATAACATGTTTAAATGGAATCCAATAAAATGCATGAGCAATCTCACATGGTAAAGGAAGACTAGGCCATAATGGCCTTCACAAGTAATAAATTGTTTTAAAACTTCTAACAAACCATGCCATCTAACCTTGAGTAGGGAGACCAAAATACTTTTGTCACAACATTCGATATTTCTGGAGGTGATGAACAGACTCCAGGGTACTTCGTCCAACTTCGAATTTTTAAACCATTTTTTACCAGTGAGGATGAGTCCTATTGCTTCACTCAGAAATTCTTCGGTGATTTCCAAATGAACATCACCTACCTTGGCTCTGCATCCATCAAATGTAAGGGTGAATTCTTTTTCCACTCACAAATTATAACCTTAGAACTTCTTAATAAACATATCCCAACCCTGGCTCTTCAGATCCTCACTCGCATCATCATACAACAACAAAGTTTGGGAGCTGTTTGGATCAAATTGGACGACAGGGGCCATGAGGGTTTGAAAAGATGGTAAGAGGAGTGACCTGAAATAACTGTGGGCTCAAGAGGTAGCAACAACAGAGACAAGTCTAAGCTAATAACAAAGGAGCAAAACTAGCAATCACACCAGCACGACCATAATATAAGCATAAGGGTTTCAGACACGAAATTCTGACATTTCTAGTGATGAACGTTTTGGATACAGAGCATAACACCATACCTTGATCTGTTATGAGAGGACTATCAATTCAAACTTCCATCTAAAATGAAGTACAAGGTACGATCGTGGTGTGTTTAATTCCCATGACAAGTAATGGGTATATTTGATTTGCAAAGGTTAAAAATGGATATGTTTTTGTAAACCAAAGCTAATCGATTCTTGGTATATTTACAAAGGATCCAAAATATAAGCTTACAATCCAAGGGAAACTTAAAAATAAGTATTTCCTTGATATATCGTAAGCTCAAAGAAAAAAAAATTCATGAAAAGAGATGTAAGCACATTAACCCTTTTAAAGACCAAGCCTTAGATAGAATTGCAATACGATTTTAAGTTTTAATGCTTGATTCATGCTTTCAGTCATGAATCAAGCATGAAAACGCAAGATAAAAATAAATAGGAACAATCAAAACATCCTTTTTACAATCGAATAGTCACCTTCAAATAGAAATATTTACAATATGTGGTGTAGGTAGCTACAGGAATTGTTACTCGTCACTTGAAAAAGAAAAAATCATGTAGGGCTGCCAAGAAGTGGTAGGGTGGTGCTAGGGAGGATTGCAGTGCTCTAAATTCTAGTTGCTGCTAGAAGGAATTCTGGGAGTTGGTGCCTCCATCTAGTGAGTGCTAGAGAAACTTGGGAGTTGGTGCTTCCATCTAGTTGGTGCTAGAGAAATAAAAGAGTTGGTGTTGTCTACAAGTTGTAGCTTTCTATCAGAGGTTGTATCCTCATATTTGATTTGGAGCTCAAAGACTGTGATGTACATGAATGTTAGAGCTTGATTGACATCCTAAGAAGAGATTTTCACCCTTATGGGTTTCCTCATGGAAATTAGTGTCTCTATGTATTCTTTGTGATTGATCAAATATTGTATATCTATGCATGTTAAGTTATCAACAACACATTAAATAGTAATCTAAAAAAAATTAGAAAATAACAGGAAAAGTTTCAATCTTATATATATAACTGATTCACCCCCCCTCTCAGTTATATTTCCAACAAGTATTACAATAGAACTTTACAATAAATTTCTCATTTGAGCATGAGAACCCCAACATAGAATCAAAACTCAAAGAAAATGAGAGGGGTGATATTCATTAAACAACTGGAAGTTGAACTCATGATAGAAGAAAAACAACAAAACAGACAGACATTAAAAGAACTACTGTCATGTTACCACATGCAGGAATAAGCACCAGATGAAGATGACCCAAAAAATATTCAGATTAAGGAAGGTGAAGGTGAAAGAGAAGTGGAAGGTCCACCTATGGAATCCGAAGTATTTTATGTACTGATCAAGGTGAAGAAAGTCAACATTGGGACAATTGAGAATCCCAAAATGGCCAGCATTGGAGACTAATGGGATGAGGAAACAATGGAAAGCATAATGAAGTTACTGCGTGAGTACAATGACCCGTTCCCAAAAACATTCATAGAAATGAAAGGCATAGTAGGAGAGCTAGGAGAAATGAAGATAATGCTCAGAGCTGAGGCAAGATTGATCAGACAACGACTATATAGACTAAACCCTATATATAATAAAAAATGCAAAGCCGAAATCGATAGGATGTTGGAGGATGGAATCATAGAACCTGTAGAGGAATCTGAATGGGTAAGCCCGATGGTAGTTCAAGAGAAGAAACAAAGAGGGATAAGGATATGTGTCGATTTGACGAAGCTAAATTATGCGTGCCTACATGACCCATTCCCTACTCCTTTCACAGATGAGGTGTTGGAGAACATAGGTGGACATGAAGCTTATTCATTCACCGACAGATTCTTAGGATACCATCATATCAAGATAGCCCCTGAAGACAGATACAAGACCACTTTTTCCATGTAATGGGGATCCTACCAGTACAAAGTCATGTCGTTTGGACTGAAGAATGCACCAACAATATTTTCCAGAGTATTCATATCTGCATTCAAAGAAATTGTTAACGAGTTTCTAGAGGTATATTTGGATGATTTGACAGTCTATAGTCTGTTGAAAGATCATGTAGGAGTGTTGAGGCTGATGTTAGAAAGATGCACGCAATGTCAGATATCATTAAACATCAATAAGTGCATCTTCAAAACACCCTTTGGGATACTATTAGGCCATATAGTATGAAAACAAGGCTTTCTAGTAGATCCTGCCAATATTGAAATAACTATTAATCTATGTGGGCACAGGGGCAGACCTAGGGTTCACTCGAAGAGCACACCAACATGCCCTAGCTACTGGCCCTTTAGGCAACACCTGCAAAGAAGATGTAGTCTCACCCGAAGCATCTATGTGGGGGTTGATGGACAAAGAAGTCTACAACCAAGGGAATATCACGTGGATCTAATACAACAACAAGGCAATATTCATATATCCCTCACCAAGCTAGATCTACCCTGCACAGTTATAGATCTGATCTAATACAAAAATGAAAATAACAATCTAACAGTGACAGATATCAAAGCATCAATCACACACACAACACAAGATGTACGTGGTTCACCCTCTCTCTATGGATACATCCACATAACTGTGCTTATGATTTATTAAGGTAAAGCATACAATTCTTGTCTGCGCTCTCAGCTAGTAGATATTCTTTCTTGTCTCTCTTTCTCTCCCCTTCCTTCACACCCAGCTGTAGGACTTAACCTTCACACACAACTAAATATATTACAATACCAGAAGGCTCCCTTACTTAGCACTTCTCTCTCTCAATACAATAATATCTCACCACAACAATAGAGCTATATCAACAACAATATCGTACCAACCCAAAGTACCAACCCAACCTAGGCCCTTTAGAAAATCACAATCATTCACCGACAGTCCTAGGCCGAAACCTTGGTGCCAAAACCCTAGGTGTCTAAAACCCTAGGTCAACTTGACCCACTTTTTCTAGGCTTTGCCAGCCTATCTTTCCTTCCTTCTCGCGTGGTTCTCCAATGCATCAAACGGTGGATTTTTCTACTTGCTGAGTTGTCCTCGATCCCTTCTCCTTGCTGATCTATCATCCTCGATCTCCTCATCCAACGGCTTGCATTTTCGTACTTCGCTCCATCTTTTCTGCTCTTTTTCTCACTTCGACTCAGTGACACTCACTGTGTCTTCCGCGAAGTTCTCTTTTCACCTTTTATTCCTTGTTCTTCGCTTCCTTCCATAACCAAGGGCCAAGATGCCCCCAACACTCACTTGTGACTCATCTCGAGGCACTTCAGATCTGATCCTTCTGTTTTACTTTGACTTTGGACTGTGCAGGGTAGTCTTTTCTTTCTTCTCTATGCCTCCTTTCCATCCTTGTGCAGACTGTCTTTTTTGTGTCTAGTACCCAGTTTCAACTGCACCTGGTACCTAGACCCTTTGCTTCTTACTTTTACTGAGGTTTGCGAGGTAGCTGGTTGTCGTAGTACAACTTTAGGCAACTCCCATTCACTAATATTTCCTTCCACTCTCCATTCAATGTCTTCAGCTGCACAGCTCCCCCTTCAGTAACATAGGTGACCTCATATGGTTCGAGCCAATGCATCCTGAACTTCCCTAGATGTTTTGTAAACTTACTATCATACAACAATACTAAATCACCCTGCTTGAATGCCTTATTCTTGATGTGCCTGTCATGATAGGCCTTCTCTCGTTCCTTTTGAACCCGCTGATGGAATCCTGCAATAAATCTGCCTTCTTCCAGTTCAACCAACTATGCAAGCCTCTCGCAAACAATGCCAGTATCATCCATGTCTGTAAATGCAACAATTCTTAAGCTTGGCACCAAGTATTCCATCGAGACAACAACTTCAAGACCATAAACCAAACTTGAAAGGAGTCTGCATTGTTAATTTCTTGCAAGTGGTTCTATAGGCCCATAGTACTGCAGGTACTCTTAAATCCCATTCATCCCTATTCACACTGCAAATATTTGTTAGTGCGGTCTCCAAGATCTTGTTGAATGCTTCAACTGTTCCATTTTCTTGTGGATGGTAAGGTGTACTCTTCTGATGGTGGACTGCAAATTCTTCATTCAGGGCTTCAACTATCTTTTTGATGAAGTGTGTGCCTTGATCACTCATAAGGGTCTTGGGGCATGAAAACCTGGTTATTATGTCATCAAATATAAAACATGCAGCTGTAGTTGCACTATAGTCCTTTACTGCTCTTGCTTCAGCTCATCTAGTCAGGTATTTTGTCGCAGTAATTATGTATCGTGCTCCTGTGTGATTTCTTGGTGGGTTTATAGGTCCCACGAAGTCAATGGCCCACTTTTCAAATGCTTGTAGGGATATATGTGGTGCTAATGGAATTTCATCTCTTCGAGATGGTTTTCCAACTCTCTGGCATACATCACAGGCTCTGGCATAATCTTTAGCATCTCTGTGTAAGGTAGGCCACCAAAGGCCATCTCTAAGAACCTTCTGCGCAGTTGCTTTCCCTGCGTAATGTCCTCCTGTGATGCCTTCGTGAGCTTCTGCGAGGATCAGTGGTTGCTCTGTCTCCATAACACACCTCTTTAATATCTCATCGGGTCCCATCTTGTATAGTTGACCAACTATGAGTGAAAAGTCTGCAGCCTGCACCACTAGTTGTTTCTTCTGGGGAATTGTATACTCACTAGGTGCCATTCCTGTCGATAGGAACTGGACTATGTCTGTGATATGGTCATCAATATTTCTAATAGCGATCAACTATGCATCTAGTAGTGTAGCCTCCAAACTGGTGGGTTCTTCGCCATGTTCCAACTTTGACAAGTGGTCAGGGCCCTTGTTCACTCTTCCTAACTTAACTATGATCTCAAAATCATATTCTTGAAATAGTAAAATCCATCTGCATATTTGCCCCACCAACACTGGCTTGTTGACTAGGTACTTCAGCGCAGAGTGATCTGTGAACATTTCAAATTGTCCTCCCAACAAGTAGTGGTGGAATTTTTGCATCAGGTACACCATGGATAATCCTTCTCTCTCAGTGGTGGTGTAATTAACTTCAGCTGTAGATAGCTTCCCACTAGAAAAAGCTAACAGATGTTCGATATCCCCTTCTCCAGGTTGTGCCAATACTACTCCTAAGGCAATGGAAGATGCATCGATATGCACATGAAACTCCTTGCTCCAATCTGGAAAGACCAAAATGGGCACAATCACCATCTTCTATTTCAGTGTGTCGAAGCGTTGCTGGCATTTGTCTGTCCAACTAAACTGATAGTCTTTCTTCAACAACTTCTCCATCGATATTGTGATCTGAGCATAGCCTTTAATGAATTTCCTGTAATAGCCACTATGTCCTAGCGCAGTGCGCAGTTGTTTGACTGAAGTAGGAGGCAACAAATCAACTATGATGGCGATTTTAGAGGGATCTACCAGTAATCCTTTCTTGCATAGAATATGACCTAATAGCACTCCAAATGGTGAGAAGAAGATGCACTTCTTCAGATTTAAAGAAATTTGACACTACCTGCATTTATCCAACATTAGCCTTAGACATTCAATATGGTTTTTCAACAAACTAAACACACTCCAGTCATCAAAATATGCTTCTAAGAATTTATGCAGAAACTCTTTGAACGTTTCGACCACCACCTTGGAAAACATGGCTGGGGAATTCTTCAATCCAAATGGCATCACTATATATTGGTAGGATCCCCATTCTATGGAAAATGTGGTCTTGTGGTGATCTTCCTTGGCAATCCATATTTGATGGTATCCTGAAAATCCATTTGTAAAAGAATATACCTCCTGGACTCCCACATTGTCTAATACTTCATCAGTGAATGGTGTAGGGAAAGGGTCATGCAGACATGCATCATTCAACTTTATGATATCTACGCAGATCTTGATCTCACCTGTCTTCTTGTCTTGTACCACCATAGGGCTGATCCACTCTGACTCTTCGACAGGTTCAATAATCCTTGCTTCCAGCATTCTGTCAAGCTCAATCTTCACTTTTTCCTTATAATTTGGGTTCAATTTGTAGGGTCTTTTCTTGACTGGATTCGCACCTGGTTTCAAAGGTATCCTCATATCTCCCATAGGACCTTTGATACCTTTCATATCAGTGAACTTGGTTGGAAACAAGTCCTGATATTCGTGCAACAACTCTGTAATCTTGTCAATGGTAGAAACATCCCAGTAATCTCCAACATTGGCAAGATTTGGTGTCTCCTCTGTCCCAATATTGACTTTTTTAATCTTTATTGGTTTACAAATAAATGGTATCTCAACTCTTGGTCCTTCCACATCTCTTTGGCCTTCCATTTCAGTGTTGTTTACCTTACTGGGATCATCATCGTCGGCATTGATGTTGTAGCAACTCTGCAATTTTTGGAGAGGCACAGTCCATTCATCCTCTTCTTGTTCCATAGGGAGGCTAGATGCCTCTTCAAATACCTTTTGTCTCACAATCTGTAATGCTTTGTCTACTTAAGGATATTCACTTTCAAATAAAAAGGTGGTTACAAAATTCTGAATCATACCTTCCCAGTCTGCAGTGATGATGCGCAGCTTCGCTTGAAGGTACCAGTTGATAGGATTTGTGTCCAGCATGTTAATGAATATGTGTACCCATTTTTCTTAGGGAATGTCACTCTAGTCCTCTTCACAGCTCCGCACATGGTCTTTTTGGAAGCTTTGACCTGTTTACCTTTCTTTGCATCCTTCTA